>PVIU01000609.1:0-292037 GCA_004026605.1 Ondatra zibethicus
CTCAGAACACACACATGCACACATACCACACACATGCACACACACGCACATACACACACATGTACCATACACATACTGCACATGCACACACCACATACACACATGCACTCAGAACACACACATACACCCCACACAATTTTTAATGTAACCAAATTTTTAAAGGAGAGAAAAACATCAATGCTTAGAAAAAGGAAAATTAAGTGGAGGTATTTTAATGTTCTTGATACAGCCATCGTTTAGACCCTCGCGATTGCTGTCAGGGAGCCCCTCTTCCCAGAGATGCCAGAAGCTGAGGATGTTCACATCCTTAGGGAAAACGAAGCAGTGTCTGCACAGTGCCCACATTCACCCTCCAGGTACCCACTGTACTGTGGAGGACTGACCCTTCCTGCCAGAATGCCAGCCCCACACTCTCTGTCTTCTCAGTGCGGTTACTGCTTATGCTCCAAATATCATTTGCTCTGCAGCCATTTGAATGCACAGTTGCAGGGCCCTGTGGCTACAGAAGCCAGTTTGCGTGCTGTTATAGTTTCCAGATGTTGCGGATAGAGAAAGAATTGCTGCCAGGCAGCTTTAGAAGAAAGCTGAGAGATTCCCGGTCAAGTGACCCAGAGGCGTAAATTCCAAAGGGAAGCACACAGAAGCGAGAGAGCAACGGGCCTTCTCACATTCCATCTGCTGTGCAGCCTCAGCCTTTCAAAAGCTCAAGGGGCTAATGGCTATCAGCTGTGACCCATGAGTGGCACTGGGGTCACTGTCCTGTCCTCTGGGCCTCACATTGCCAGGTCACATGGACTTATTCTAATTACCCAAATATTAACTTTCATAAGCAAGCAGTGGCTCTCCCCGCACATATGGGCTGCGTGGGTTAGGGTTTCGTCGAGTAAATTGCATACATTATCAGTGACAATTGGAGAAACTGGGTCAGAGTATAAGTGAAAACATATTGGTTACTTTATTGTTGCTGTAGAATGTCCAACCAATGCCACTGGAAGCTAGGGAGGGAGGGAGAGAGAGAGGGAAGGAAGGAAGGAAGGAAGGAAGGAAGGAAGGAAGGAAGGAAGGAAGGAAGGAAGGAAGTTTATTTTGGCTCACGGCCTGAGGATCCAGTCCATGGTGGCAGGATCATGAGGCCTCTGATCACGTGATATCCACAGTTAGGAAGCAACTGGTCACACAGCATCCACAGTCAGGAAGCAGATGAACCCCGATGCTCAGCTCACTTTCTCTCTATTCAGCTTAGGACCGCAGCCCAGGAATGGTGCCGTGCCCCTTCAGTCAGACTTCTCTACAGTCCCCCCACAGACATGCTCAGAGATGTCTCCTAAGTTGAGAGTGAGGATGAGCCGTTGCATGCTGCAACAATCTTAGATCCATTCCTATATGTCATCCGAAGATACCACTGCACAGCAGGGGTGTGACCTGAGGGTATCCTTGCTGGCCACTTTTAAGGAGGGTGGTTAGGGTTGGTGGCGAGCACCCCACCCTGTGCATCACCAGCAGGCAGTACTCCTGGTGCAAACTGACAGTCCAGTGGGCACAGGCAACACCAGGCAGCAGACAGTGCAGAGAGAGGACCCACTGGGAGCTTGTAATTTGACTGCTAGCGATTTCAGTAAAATGACTTTGTTTTGGCAAAGTTGAGGTTACCTTGGGCCTTGTGCCTACCAACTGAGTTACATCCCTAGCTCAGTTGGTGTGGTCTAACAACTGAGTTACATCCCTAGCTCAACAAAATAATCATCTTTAAGAAATTGTCAGATGTATTCTTTTTTTCGAGACAGGGTTTCTCTGTAGCTTTGGAGCCTGTCCTGGAACTAGCTCTTGTAGACCAGGCTGGGCTCGAACTCGCAGAGATTTGCCTGCCTCTGCCTCCCAAGTGCTGGGATTGAAGATGTATTTTTTTAAGTCTTTTTCTTTAATTATTATTATGTATACAGTGTTCTGCCTGCCTGTATGCCTGCATGCCAGAAGAGGGCACCAGATCGCATTATAAATGGTTGTAACCCACCATGTGGTTGCCAGGAATTGAACTCAGGACCTCTGGAAGAAGTCTTAACCTCTGAGCCATGTCTTCGATGTGTTCAGATGTGCCAACTTTACTCTGACACGATTAGCTTTGGCACACTGTCAGCACAGGGCTCTGTACATACTTGATCTGCAGAGTGGAAAGTGAAAATCTCACTAGTGTGTTGACTCACAACTGTAATCCCAGCACTCGGGAGGCAGGGGCAGGCAAATCTCAGCGAGTTCAAGACCAGTCTGGTCTACAGGGCAAGTTTCAGGACAGCCAGGGGCTATATCTTCAAAAAAGCAAACAAACCCAAAAAAGCAGAAAGATAAAGACAAAAGGCAGGGTAAGAGTAAAAGTCCCTACTTAGAACATGTCACTTCCTAATATACCTCAGAGTCACCAACCTTTATAGTCCACGCTGCAATATTCTGAATTTTTTGCATGCATATATAAGGCCTAAGACAGAAAACAATTTATTTTATTTTATTTATTTTATTTTTTGGAGACAGGGTCTCACTATATAGCTATTACTGTCCTAAAACTCACTATATAGACCAGGCTGACCGCATACTCACAGAGCTCAGCCTGCCTCTGCCTTCCTGGGATTAAAGGCGTGTGCTGCTATGCCCAGCTCCAGACACACAATTTTATTGTCTCTTATTAAGCAAATATGGTACTCTTGTCCCCTTTAATATTGTGTGTCTTTATTATTTTTAAACTTTAGTATGTGCATGTGTATGTGTGTACACACATGCTCATATGCCCACTGCTTTATCCCTTGGAGGTCAGAGGTCAACTATCATAATCTGTTCTTTCCGGCCACGTGTGGTTCCCAGGAATTAAACTTGGATCACCAGACTTGGTGGCAGATGCCTGTAACCCCTAGAGCCATCTCAGCATTTGCATGTCTTTGCAGTCGTGTGTGTGTGCGTGTGTGCATGTGTGTGTGCGTGTGTGTGTGCATGTGTCTGCACGCACATGCGCACGTGCTTCATTCTCTTTCCTGGTTGACTGGGGAATTGATTCAGTAATTTATAGCCCATCCATAAAGTAAAATCGCTCAACCTCAGCTGCTTAATGGTGTGGAAATGACAGAAAGGACTACATGAGCCAAATGAAGTCAACAGGGAGTGGAGTAGAATCTTCTCGAAAAGCCGGGGAGCCCTGGATTCTAGCCCCAGCTTTGTGAAGAGGAGGAAGCGAAGTGGCCCACAGACAGGACAATAGAGCATGAAGGGTCTGAATCAATGTGAGGGGCTAGGGATGTGGCTTGGGTGGTAGAGCACTCGCCTGACATGCACAAAGCTCTGGGTTCCATCCCCAGAGTGGCATCAGTGAGGCGGGGTGCACACTCACATTCCCAACGCTGTGCAGGCAGTGGCTGAAGTTCAAGGTCACGCTTGGCTTCTTGGCAAGTCCAGAGCCAACCTGGGATGCACGAAACTGCTGCAAATAAAAAAAGAAGACTCGCTGGCAGTGTGGCTAAATACACACATACACAAAAACTAATTAATTAATTAAAAAGACGTGAGACTGTAGCCCAGTTATAGAACACTTGCCTAGCAATCCCTAGTTTATTCCCTAATCACACATACACTCACACACACACACGCACACACCTCTGCGCTGGTGAGGTGGTTCAGTGGGTAAAGGTGCTTGCTGACAAACCTGAAGACATTATAAATGAGTTCAATTCCCAAGACCCACATGGTAGAGGGAGAGAACCAACTTGTGCAGGTTGCCCTCTGACCTCACATGCCCTGGTATGCACAGGCCCACACAGAAATATCAACATACGCGCACTTAATAAATAGGGACACTACAGGTCAGAAGTGAGCAGTTGCTTACATGCTGACATCTGCCGTCAAGGGTCAGACCAAACTGCTTCAGCAGAGAAACCTAAACAGCACCTACGCCAAGATGAGGAAGCGGGCAGTGGAATAGGCAGGCCATGCCGGCCCAAGGAATAGAGAGAAGAGAGATGGCTGTTTACATTACACTAATGTCCTTCCGTGCATCTGTGTCCATAGAATAAAGTAATTAATATTGGAAAGATTTAAATATCAAAAAATACAGTAAAAGAAAATATGCTAAGTCAGGTATGGTGGTGTACGCCTTTAACCCCAGCTCTTGGGAAGCAGGAGGCAGATCTCTGTGAGTTCGAGGCCAGCCTCGTCTACAGAGCATGTTCCAGGGCTACATAGTGAGATCCTGTCTGAAAAAGAAAAAAGCACAATAATCAAAATTAATAAGATAATAGAAGTTGGGTGGATGAGTGCTTGGCCCTAAATAGAACGTTTATACAAGACTCTGTAAAGCACAGGGAACATTGAGTAAAGGGGTCAGAAATAGCCAGAAGGTAAGCAGAAAGGCTTCAACATTCTTGTTTTAAAGTCTGGCATAGTGAGGCACGCCTCTTAACACCAGCACTTAGAAACTGGAGGTAGGGCAAGCTCAAGGCCAGCCTGGGCTACAAGGATCCCTGTCCAGAAACAGCAAAATATTTTATTTTTTTTTTTTAGTTGCTGTGTACTTTTAGCTAATAAGAAATTTCTAGTCATCTTGGGGGGAAAATGTTTGAAATCTCTTAATAAGCCACACAGCAGAGCCACCACTCCACCCGGGGGCCTGCAGGTTGGTCCTCCCCGAAGGTGTCGGGAGTCAACGTTAACTTCTCAATCTTGTTTCCCGCCACGGCTTGCGTGTGCACCCAAAGGTGACAAACCCCACAAGTGTGAGGTGTGCGGGAAGTGCTTCAGCCGGAAGGACAAGCTGAAAACGCACATGCGCTGCCACACGGGCGTCAAGCCCTACAAGTGCAAGACGTGCGACTACGCGGCGGCCGACAGCAGCAGCCTCAACAAGCATCTGCGCATCCACTCGGACGAGCGGCCCTTCAAGTGCCAGATCTGTCCCTACGCCAGCCGCAACTCCAGCCAGCTCACCGTGCACCTGCGCTCGCACACGGGTAAGTCACGCGCGCGGCCTCAAATCCCAGCGCGGGCACCTGCCGGTCCGTGGGCAGCTGGGAAAGAGGAGCTGGGGCTGGAGTTGGTGGATTAGAGCACTTGCCTAGCATGCACAGGGCTGCATCCCCAGCACCGCTTAACAGGCGTGGTGGCACACACCTGTAACCCCAGCACCGGAGACGTGGCAGCAAGGCGCATCAGGAGAGTCTGGGCTATATGAGACCTGGTCTCTGAACTGATTTTTGGAAATTATCTTTAATTCATGACCTGGAGGTTTGACTTTCTTGACAGTGCCAAGTCCAGGGTTCCATCCCCAGGACCACATAAACCAGTTGTGGCAAGCCTGTAATTTCAACACTGGAGAGGTGGGAGGCAGGAGGATCAGGGGTTCAAAACCTTAGCCACATATTGGGTTCATAACCAACCTGGGCTGTAGGGAAACCCTGTTTCTAAAATCTAAATTTAAAAAAAAATTATTGTTGTTATTGTTACTTTTAATTCTTGCTGGGGATGTGGTTCCTGTGGTAGAGTCCTTACCTAGCATGTGTGAAACCCTGGGTTCTGTCCCTAGCACCACATAACTAAGCCAGGCATGGTGGCAAGAACCTGTTACCTCAACACTCCAGAGGTGGAGACAGGAGGATCAGTAGGTCAAGGTCATCCTTGGCTGTGTCCAGAGTACAAGGCTATCCTGTGCTACGTGGAACCCTGTCCCATAGAAACAGTTTTGAAGGAGCTGGGGTAGCCGACCCTCCTTTCGTTGGCCTTTGCTTTTTCACCTGTGTGAAAGAACCTGTCCCAGTAACACAGGAGCAGCCGTGCGGCAGTCCATTCCCTTCCGTGTGTTTTTATGGAACTCATGTATGCAGGGCTGAGGGACTATAGTCCATGAAGTAGATACAGTGGGTTTTTAATGATCGTCTGAGTTACAGTCAGTAAAGCCATTTTTAAATATTGCACTTACGTGTTCAGACTAGCATGCCTTAATCAGGAAGCACACGGCAAGGGCCGGGGTGTGGCTCTGTGGCGACTCTTGCCTGGCCCATCAGAGGCCCTGGGTTGCATCTTCAGTGGCGCTTCTTAGCAGCCATCACCCTGTCTCCTTGGTGTACTGCAGCAGGTGTATTGTATCACGTCGTTCAGGTCCACAGGCGTTGCTGTTGGTGTTGGCTTAGCTTAACCACGTGCGTGAAAACGCTTCTGCCTACCTCCACCCGGGAGCCACTGATTGTGGCCTTGGCGGCTGTGCACTGGTCTCACCTGGGGTGATCAGACTGTACCCCGTCTATCTCTGACCCTCCTCTCAGGCCTGTGGGCCAACCCAGGTGTAGCACCTGCACTACGGGACGGGAAAGGGGCTGGAGATTTAAACACATACGCACACAGACAGGGACATGGGTCATCCTAAAAACAAGAATGCCCCCTTTATTGTGTTCCAGGGCAACTTATATAGGGATTCTTAACTGCTAGCCACACCCCAGCCAAACCCACCAGAAACCACTCCCCTGCCATCAGGAACTCCTGAAGGTCTCGTGCTCAGAGCAGCTGCAAACATAGGAAAACAAATTGTTTTGCTCAGAGCAGCTGCAAGCATAACAAGTTGTTTACAGGAAATTCAGGGTCTGGGGATCCACAGCCCCTAACTCTCAGGCTTGACTTTGTCATGGTCGCCACACAGGAACAGGCAGGCAAGCCCAGTGGGGAAGCCCACTGAAGCCTCGGATTGCGTGTCCCCAAACAACACGTTGACACCGCGCGTGTCCCCAAACAACACGTTGACACCTAAAGCAAGTCACGGGCTGGATCTGGTGTCAGGGATGGGCTCGAGCTCACCCGTGGCACGGCCACCACCAGATTACATGGCAGAGGAACAAACATTTAGTACCGTTCATGCAGACTGTCACCAACCACAATCACGACCACGACCACCTTGTCCCCACCTCAGGCTCATCTCTGGCATTCACACCATATCCAGGACGCCCGTAAATCTCACCCAGCCATAGGATCACACCAACAGACGGGGACTGAGTGAGGCCCCTCAGGTCAGAAAGGATAAGCAGTCTGGTTGTGACATACTGAAGCCCCAACATTGATAGTAATCCCGTTTTGGGAATGGTGAGGATGAGAGCCTTATCTCTGACTGGTCCCACACACGCCTAAAATCTCTCTTGGCACATTCCCCCAGCTCCCTTTGTTCAGGGTTGGTTGGCAACGAGTAGTGTCTAGCTCTGGCTCACAACCCTGCCCACTTGGGACATCCTCTCAGGCTATATTCTGGACCACTTCTAAAAACTTGGCCTCCCAAGACTGCCACTCCTGCTTGCTGCCTGCAGAAGGGGGTGCGTGGGCACACATGCATGCTGCCTGCAGAAGGGGTGTGTGGTACACATGCATGCTGCCCACAGAAGGGGGTGTACGGGTACACATGCATGCTGCCCACAGAAGGGGGTGCGTGGGTACACATGCATGCTGCCCACAGAAGGGGATGCGTGGGTATACATGCATGGTGCCCACAGAAGGGGGTGTGTGGGTACACATGCATGCTGCCTGCATAAGGGGGTGTACGGGAACACATGCATGCTGCCCGCAGAAGGGGTGCGTGGGTACACATGCATGCTGCCTGCAGAAGGGGGTGTGTGGGTACACATGCATGCTGCCTGCAGAAGGGGGTGCGTGGGTACACATGCATGCTGCCTGCAGAAGGGGGTGTATGGGAACACATGCATGCTGCCCGCAGAAGGGGTAAGCAGGTACACATGCATGCTGCCCACAGAAGGGGGTGTACGGGTACACGTGCATGCAAAGGCCAGGAAGGATCTTTTTCTGTTTTGTTTTAGTGTAGACTGGGTCCCTTGTGCTACTGGATCTGCCTTTAAAACTTGAGTTCCCTGAGCTGGGAATGGTGGTGCAGGTGCACACCTTTAATCCCAGCACTCGGGAGGCAGAGGCAGGTGGATCTGAGTTCGAGGCCAGGCTGGTCTACAGAGTGAATTCCAGGACAGCCAGGGCTACATAGAGAAACCCTGTCCCGAAGAAGAAGGAAAAAAAAAAACTTTGAGTTTCCCGTTTATTTGTATGATTTAAAACTAGTTGTGGGGCGGGCATCCTGCCTCTCTCTAGACCCAATTGTAGACATTTTCTTCCTCTGACACTGAGGGAGCTGGGAGGCTCCTGGCACCCGTGTAATCCCTTTGGAGGTGTACACAGAATCTTACACCAGGGTTTCCCTTTCTCATTTGGTCCTCATTTAGAGGTTATTTCCTTGGACATGATCTTGTTCCCCATGCCTTTGTCTAACTTTAAAAGATAGTTGGAGGGGGAAATAGAGAGATAGCTCAGCGGCTAAGAACACTGACTGCTCTTCCAGAGAACCTGGGTTCAATTCCTAGCACCTACATGGCAGCTCACAACTGTCTATAACTCCAAGATCTGACACCCTCACGCAGGCATACATGCAGGCAAAACACCAATGCACATAAAATAAAAGTAAATAAATTATAAAAAGCTAGCTGGAGGCGCTGGAGAGATGACTCAGTGGTTAAGGGTGCTTGCTACTCTCCCAGAGGACCAAAGTCCAGCACCCACATCAGGCAGCTTACAATTGGCCACCTATACCCCAGCTTCAAGGGATCCACAGCCCTTGTCTGGACTCCATGGTTACACACACACACATTTGCATGTACACACAGACACATGTACATAAGTAAAGACTTCAGTGTTCTGTTTTGTGTGAAAACAAGGTTTCACCATATAGATTCGCCTGCCTCTGCCTCCCAAATGCTGACTTTTGAGATTAAAGGCTTGTGCCACCCTGCCTGACTAAAGTAAACTTTTTAAAGCGCTAGTAGGAAATGACTTCCAAGGATGCTGACAACAGATTATGTCTAGGAAATCCTTGCCTTTCCCTCCACACTCTGCTTGGAACCCACTGGGCTCTTTAGTGAACTTCCTTCTGGGACCAATCATAGCACCCCTCCAAGCTCGAGCTGCTGGGTTCCATTTCCCAATGTGCAGACTGACTGAATAACTTTAGCGGCTGGATCTGGATGTCTGCTGTTACTGTGAATTACCATTTTTGCAGCTTGATTCCCAAATGCATGCTGAAGATTTGGGTTCTCTGCTTTGACAGTCTCTCATTTCCAGGTCCCTAATAACCTACCCTCCTCAAAGCCTCTACACATAGCAACATCCTCCATTCTCAGCAGCTGAGGTCCCTGTAAGTAACTCTCTGTCCCCAGCTGGGCTTTCAGTCTGAGAAGCTGCTGACTGTGACGAAAGTCACTGTGCCCTGGGCTGGAGTGATCTGCCTCTGTACCACACGTCTGTCGTCGTTCTCCTGGGACCAGCAGACTAGCAAGGAACAACCTTCTCATAATGTGTGAACAAGACATTCCCAAAGACAGAGCCGTTCCAAAGTGCCTAGTGGACCTTGTTTTCTGTCATCCCAGCACTCAGGAAGTAGAGACAGGAGGCTCAGTAGTTCAGGGTCATCCTCAGCTATGTAGCCAGTTTAAGGCCATCCTGGGCTACCTGAGACCCTATCTCAACAACCCCCTATCAAACAAGTAATGACAATAATAATAGTAATAATAATAATAATAATACCACCACCTTTGTGTCAAGTCTGGTTGCTCCTGCTAAATAGTATCAGCTGAATCCAGTGACCTTTGAGCCCAGTGACCTTTGAGCCCAGCATGTCACCCTGCCCTTGTCAATGAGCTTATGTAATTATATAGGAGTCAGAGGACACAGAGGGACAGGAGGTGGGACACTGGAAGATATTTGTGTCATCTTTGCAGCAGGCTAGGGCACTAAACATAACTGGCGCCCAGTCTGTTGTCTGGAGTCTGCTCCACTTCAATCTGGTTCTTCCTGGTGGCTCACACCCAAAAACCAAGTACCCGACTGAGGCAGGAGGATCAAGAGTTCATAGCCTGGGCTAAGGAGTTGGTTCAGTGGATAAACTATTTGCTAAGGACATAACACAGGGTAGGTAAGGACGGTGGCCTGCCTGTAATTCCTGTGCTCGGGAGGAGGGAATGGGGAAATCCCTGGAGCAAGCTGACTAGCCAGACTAATGAAATAGGCAAGCTTCAAGTTCACTGAGAGACCCTGCCTCAGTAAATAAAACAGATAGTGATGGAGGAAGACATTGACACACTGACGTCAGCCTCTGGCCTCCACACGCATGGTCACATACATGAACACACACAAAAAAATAAATAAATAAAATATATACAAAAAGAAGATTAAATTAAAGAATTCAGAGCCAACCAGGGCTACACAGCAGTTCTCACACAACACCATCAGAAGTCCACTTGGGCCTACGGGGTTGGACTCATATTAGTGGCATCTTTAGATTATGGTAGAAAGGCGTGTTTCCTAATGTTTTAAATGTGTGCCAGTTATGTGTCGTCTCCACTGAGTGTTCATTTTGTTTTCTGTCTGCTTGTGACACTCATCCAACTTTGAGTTACAGTGTTTTTTCACCTGCCAGTCCGTCTGGTGTTCAGTTACCGCTGAGAGTCAGGAAAGCGCTGTGGGTTTAAACACAACTGTCCGCTGCTCACTCGCTCACTCTGCAACGTTCCTTAAGTTCTGCTTTCCGGACGCTGGGGGTGGAGGGTGTGGTCATTAGCTACTGAAGAGCTTACAGTAGGGTTTGACCAGTATACTCCACTTAAGAAATAAATTTAGAACCGGGCAGTGGTGGTGCACACCTTTAATCCCAGCACTGGGGAGGCAGAGGCAGGTGGATCTCTGTGAGTTCAAGGCCAACCTGATCTATAGAATCAGTTCCAGGATAGTCAAGGTTATACAAGAAACCCTGTCTCAAAAAAAAAAAGGAAGGAAGGAAGGAAAGAAAGAAAGAAAGAAAGAAAGAAAGAAAGAAAGAAAGAAAGAAAGAAAAAGGAGGGAGAGGGAAAGGAGGGAGGGAGGAAAGAATTTAGGGCTAGAGAGATGGCTCAATGGGTAAAAGTGCTTGCTGCCTGATAAATGATCTCAGTCCTCAGGACCCACTTGGTGAAAGGAGAGACTGGCTCCCACAAGTTGTCGTCTGAGCACCACACACACACACAAACACACACACAATCACTCAATCAGTAAATAATTAATGTGATTTTAATGCATTCAGATGTAATAAAAAGAAAGTTGAGAAATGTTTGTGGGGTCAGAATGATGGCTCAGCTGTTAAGAGCACCTGCTGTTTTTGCAGAGGGGCTGGGTTTGATCTCCAACACACGTATGATGGCTCACCACCCTGTAACTCCAGTCCTGGGGATCTGGATCCTTCTTCTGGTCTCTGTGGACACCACACACAAGTGGTACACAAACATGCATGCAGACAAAACACATATACACACAAAATAAATAATTTTTAAGACATTTGTGATTAACGGGGCACAGAGGTGTACATCTGTAATCCCAGCACTTGGGGGGAGGGTAAAAACAGGAATTTAAGGTCACCTTAAGCTACATAGGGAGTTAGAGGATAGCCTGGGCTACAAGAGCCCCTGTCTCAAAAAGAATCTCAATCTCTAGAATTGTTAGCTCTGCGACCTAGCTATGAGATTTGGTTCTGGGTTGTTGGGGGTTTTTTCCTGGATTTCGTCACTAATGGAATTGATGGAGAGAAGAACAACAGGAAATGTCTGTTATTCCACTTTGAGCAAATGCTATGAACTTGTCGCCCAGGGGACTCACGGGGTTTCAAAGCCGTCAAAGCAGTTGAGCAAAAATAAATTTTGTGACTACCGTCTAGAAGCTGCTGTAATTCCGAGACCCGCCGCTAGGTGGCGATGGAATCGCTGCGAAGGCACGAATCGCTATGCTTCTTTCAGTGGTTTTAATAGCCGTCTTAATGTAATTGATTTCTTTTGTATTCCTGGTTTTATTTTAGTTTGAAACTTTCTGTGGAAGGGCTCTGTGAGTTTTACAAACTGCCGCAAGGAGCGTGACATTGTTTGAAGGCAGGGGGAAAGCTAATGTTTACTGAAAACCCATTTGGGAGCCCGGGATATGGTTCAGACTGTTTACCACTGAAGCACTCATGTAAAAAGCTGGCCATAGTGGCAGACACGTAATCCTGGACAGGGGGCAGAGGCAGGAGGACCCCAAAGGCTCACTGGCAGCTAGCCTAACCTACTTGTTGGGCCCAGGCCAATGAGACCCCTGTCTTAAAAAACACAAAGTAGGGTCTGGCCCACCCCTTGAATCAGAGCACTTGGGAGACAAAAGACTACTTAGGAAAGCCCGGGGCTTTAAGAGCCAAACAGCCACTGGCACAGCAACTCATCCACCCGTGGCTGTTTTCATTTTCCTTCTGTTGCTGTGATTAACATCATGACCCCACGCAACTTGTGAGAAGAAAGGGCTCACACTTCCCAGGTCCCAGCCCGTCACTGAGGAAAGTCAGGGCAGGAACAGAAGCAGAAATCACGAGGAAAGCTGGCTCGCTCTCCGGATTGTTCTCTGCTAGCTTTCCTGTACAGTTCGGTCCACCTGCCTAGGGACAGTGATGCCCAACAGCAGCCTGGGCCCTCACCCGTCCATTCTCAATCAAGATCGTGCCTCACAAGCTTAGCGGGTCTTCAGGTGAGGTTCTCAGGTGACTCTGGGTTGAGCTAATAAAACTAACCAGGAAAATGGCCACGTGACAGTAAATAGGTATAAACAGCTACACTGCCCTAACGTGGCTGTGGCCTGGATTCAGTCTTTGGCACAGGAGGAGAATGGCTGGCCTTGAGCCAATAAAGCTTTATTTATAAAACCACCGGTGGCCAGGGTTTAGGCCACAGGCTGGAGCTTCCCACTTCCGGTTCAGGAGCTAGCGTGCCTAATGGTAAGGGTTATCGGCCATGTGACTGTATTTGTTGTTTCGTTCAGGCATCTTGGTTTTCTGTGATTGTGTTAAAGTGACCCCTGCAGCCTCTAGTTGAATGCATTAGGCAGCTCAGGATGACGTCATTGGCCACCTACCCAAAAGTGAAACCTGATCACAGTCTTCAGAGGGCACGTCCTGAGAGTGTGAGCATGGCTTGCACGAACAACTCGCCGCCTTGCTCCAGAGTCCTGTCACGTGTTGTATGGTGACCACGAGTGAGTTACGCGGGCTCAGGGCCCCACTCATTTGTAGCCTAGTGCTCAGACCAGTGTCAACAATGGCTCCGGCCTTGTAGGGGTGTTGCCAACAGGGACAGTCTCACCCTGTAGTGTGCTTGCTGTGGCTCCAGCCATCCAGAATCAACCTAAAACTCTGAACCACTGTGAGCTCACTTGCTTAAACCTTCGTGGTCGTGCTGGGGAAGCGCCTCGGCTGATAAGAGCGCGGCTCCTAGGTTTCACATAAAAACGGCAGCCATGGTGGACGGGTGTGATCCCAGCCCTGGGCTAGCAGAGACAGGTGGATCCCTGGGGCTCAGTGGCCAGCCTGGTCCAGTTGTGAACTCCAATGAGAGACCCTGTCTCAAAGAAGGTGGGCAGCATTCCTGAGGGTGACGCCCAAGGTTGTCCTTAGATCCACACACACACTCACGGTACACACGAAAACTCACTGCTCGAGAGCAAGCCGCTTGCTTGATGATCGCTGTCTCCACTAATCTGGACCTGGCTTCCATCGAGCAACTGAGTTTGAGAGATCCCAGCCACTTGGATTTTGCAATTACACTCTCCCCATTCATCTCTCAGCAAATACAAATTAAAAAACAAAAAAGTCAAGCAGCTGGATTCTGTAACTTCTTCCCAAGTAGAGAGCACAGTAAGGGAAAAGTAAATCTTGTGCAATAAACACGTCTCTAATCATGAAAATCTGCAAGAACCATCTGCAGTGTTTCCATCACGTGGGGGGTAGGAAGGGGTGAATGCAGCCGGCACTGACCCGCTGGAAATGTGTTCGTAAGTCTGGGACGGCGCTCATTTCAATCCAGATCCAGAAGGACGCAGAGCCATGGAGCTGTCCGCTTCTAAGTAGGCTATGAAGGTGTATGTAAAATTAGAAATGAACTCATTTTTTAAAACAATTATAAGAAAAAATAAACAATTATAAGGAAGCCAGGTGTAGGGTGTAATAGTGCTGCCCTTTAATCCCAGCACTAGGGAGGCAGAACAGGCAGATCTCTGTGAGTTGGAGGCCAGCCTGGTCCTGGAACTTGCTCTGTAGACCTGCTGGCCTCAAACTCACAGAGATCCTACTGTCTCCGCTTCCCAGATACTGGGATTAATGCAGATCCTATTCAAGACATTTAAATGGCTCTTTTCAAAAATCCCCGTTTGTCCCCACTTCTGGGTTTTCTAGCAGTGGATCTGTGCCGGCATCACAGTGATGACTCAGGTTTGGGTCCCTAAAAGAATCCCAAGGGCTGCTGGGAGCTGCAGTGAGGAGGGGCCAGCCTCCTGTTTTGCTATAAGCCATTTTCTGGTGTGTGCTTCGGGGGGATCCTTGTTGATCCTTGTTGTCGTTTTTAACCTGTTCTTATGGAAACTCACCTTGTGTTGACAGGGGACGCCCCCTTCCAGTGCTGGCTCTGTAGTGCCAAGTTCAAAATCAGCTCCGACTTGAAAAGGCACATGCGCGTGCACTCAGGGGAGAAGCCTTTCAAATGCGAGTTCTGCAACGTCCGCTGCACCATGAAAGGGAACCTCAAGTCGCACATCCGCATCAAACACAGCGGCAACAACTTCAAGTGTCCGCACTGCGACTTCCTGGGGGACAGCAAATCAACCCTGCGGAAGCACAGCCGCCTGCACCAATCGGAGCACCCGGAAAAGTGCCCAGAATGTAGCTACTCCTGTTCCAGCAAGGCCGCGCTGCGTGTGCACGAGCGCATCCATTGCACTGAGCGCCCATTCAAGTGCAACTACTGCAGCTTCGACACCAAGCAACCCAGTAACCTGAGCAAACATATGAAGAAGTTCCATGCGGACATGCTCAAGACCGAGGCCCCCGAGAGGAAGGACACCGGCAGGCAGAGCAGCCGGCAGGTGACCAAGCTGGATGCCAAGAAGACGTTCCACTGTGACATATGTGACGCCTCGTTCATGCGGGAGGACTCCCTCCGCAGCCACAAGAGGCAGCACAGTGAGTACCACGACAGTAAGAACTCGGACGTGACAGTCGTGCAGCTACACCTTGACCCCAGCAAGCAGCCGGCAGCGCCCCTCACTGTGGAGCATCTCCAGGTCCCCCTCCAGACCAGCCAGGTGTCTCAGTTCAGCGAGGGGAGGGTCAAGATCATCGTGGGGCATCAGGTACCTCAGACTAACACCATCGTCCAAGCGGCTGCAGCTGCTGTCAACATCATGCCTCCCACCCTGGTAGCCCAGACCCCAGAGGAGCTCCCGGGGAATGGCCGCCTGCAGATCCTACGCCAGGTCAGTCTCATCGCCCCTCCTCAGCCTTCTGGGTGTCCTGGCGAAGCAGGTGCCCTGAGTCAGCCAACCGTTCTGCTGACCACCCATGACCAGACGGCAGGGACCACCCTGCAGCAGAGTCTGATCCCCACCACCCCAGCTGGGACCCAGGAAGGCACAGGAAACCAGACGTTCATTGCCAGTTCAGGCATCACTTGCTCGGACTTGGAAGGCCTTAACGCCCTGATTCAGGAGGGAACTGCGGAGGTGACCGTGGTGAGCGATGGAGGCCAGAGCATCACGGTGGCCACCACAGCACCCTCTATATTCTCCTCTCAGCAAGAACTGCCCAAGCAGACTTATTCCATCATCCATGGGGCCGCACACCCTGCCCTGCTCTGCCCGGCTGATTCTATACCAGATTAGTACCTCAGATATTCAAAACATTCTGGAGGGGGAGGGTTGCTATCAGAGAAACTACAAGAAGAATGTTGTAAAAGGCCCCTGGTTCCTCGTAATTGAATTTTATATGGTTTGTGTAGTTTTTTAACAGAGAAACAACATGGAAACCATCCTGATTCCTCCTT
The DNA here is from genome assembly GCA_004026605.1 of Ondatra zibethicus. Taxonomy (NCBI): domain Eukaryota; kingdom Metazoa; phylum Chordata; class Mammalia; order Rodentia; family Cricetidae; genus Ondatra; species Ondatra zibethicus. Next base: position 15,921 of record PVIU01000609.1, read on the forward strand.
CAAGCTGTTACATTGTCTTAAAGGCTGCCAAGGCTGATTCCAATAGGAGTTGGAGCTCACTGTGTGAGGGACCGGATGCGTTTGTTTCTTAACAGTCTGATTTTCCATCTTCCAGATTTGATTCTCCAACTGGAATAAAGGTGTTTGGGTTTGGGGTTTCCATTGCACTCGGTTTGTATAGTAGATGATGGTACTTAGCTTCTCGGGAGCCCCTTTCCAGAATTGCAGACACATACAGAGTCCGGAGGACTTATGTATGACATAGATCCCTATTTGTTCCTGCATAGATCCAAGTCTGTGTCAGACCCTTTCTAACAAGGGTGTTGGAGACAGGGATCCGAAGGGAATAGTGTCCTAACACCTGGTTAAAATATATTCCCTAGTGATAGTTTGTTACAGTTCCACATGGGTATAGGGCTGTGAAGTTTAATTTATTTTGTAAAGATTTGTGTGTGTGTGCGCGCGCGTGCGCACGTGCATGTATACATGAGTGCAGGTACCCACAGGGGCCAGAAAGGGCGTCAGATCCCCCTGGAGCTGGAGTTACCAGTGATTATGAGCTGGCTTGAGTTCTGGGAAACAAACTTGGATCCTCTGCAAGAGCAGTGCACATACTCTTTGTAACCATCCCCCCAGCCCTGCGGACTGTTCTGTCATCACAGGGGACTTGGGACAGCTGGGTCTTCTCATAAATTCTTCCCCCCTTCAGCTACATCTGATGCATTCATTCGATGTCTAAAGTGACCCAAATTTCTTCGTCTTTATTTTTGTTTTTGAGACAAGGTCTCACTCTGTAGCCCAGGCTGGCCTCAAATTCAAGACCCAGAGGACTGGCCTTCTGCCTCGTGGGATCACAGGCCTTTGTGCTGCTTGCCACAGGTGGCTCCCACCCACATGTTCTTTGAAACCTCACACCTCATGGCGGACCTGACATTTCTGTTTAGATGTAAATAGGGTGTAGGATCCTAGTAAGGTTTGACTGGGTTTTCCAAGATGTGGTTTCTTAAATGTCTATCTCTGCTCAGGGTCTAAATGAGAGAAGTATTACTCGTTGAGAAGTATGAGCCACACTGAGAAATTCAAATTTCCCTTTTGAATTGAAATTAAATCTGGTCACTAGGTGGCGCCAAAGAGCAAGCCAGAAAGACCAAAGATGTTAAAAGTAGGAATGGTGTCTGGTTTCCAGGGTCCGCCAGGATTGACAGATGAGGACGGTCCATCACTATTAAAAAACAAACAAACAAAAAGCATTTTAGGGGTCGGGCGATCATGTCGCATGCCTTTAATCTCAGCACTCTTGGGAGGCAGATCTCTGTGAGTTCAAGGCCAGCCTGGTCTACAGCGTGAGTTCCAGGACAGGTTTCAAAGATAGACAGAGAAACCCTCTGGGGATGGCGGGAAGTGGTCAACCATGCAATCATCTCACTTTTATATGAAGAGATGATCTGTTTGGGGTAATAAACTGGGGACATACAGAACACAGTGGTGTTTGAAACCTTACGTTTCTGGGCTGAGTCAATAGTGTGGTTGCCTAACATGCAGGAAGATCTGGGCTCAGTCCCCACAGTGCGCGCTTGTGAGCTCATGGTCTCAGTGGTCTGGAATTAAAGGTAGGAGGATCACAAATTCAAGGTTAACCTCAAGCATGTAGCAAGTCGAAGACCAAACTGAGGGGTGGGGGGACAGGATAACATACCCTTAAATGCAAAGTTCGAGTCCCCTGGAGAGCCTTAGAGCTGGGCTTGTCTTTCAAGACAGGATTTTTCTGTAGACCAGGCTGGTCTCGAACTCACAGAGATCCATCTGCCTTTGCCTCCAGAGTGCTGGGATTAAATGGGTATGCACCACCGCCGGACCTGAGCACAATTCTTATTACTTCTAGGTCTTTGCTCTTCGTCAGAAGTTCTCTATTTTCATATGAGCAATAATAATGACTTACTTATTCTAACGTATGTAAAATACAGGAAATCTCATAGTGCACAAACCCGTCAGCCCACGTGCCCCACATTCATACCCAGAGATGTAAATGCCGTACCCGTCTCCTTACGCCTCAAACCTGGAGACATAAATGCCATACCCGTCTCCTCACGCCTCAAACCTGGAGACATAAATGCCATACCCGTCTCCTCACGCCTCAAACCTGGAGACATAAATGCCTTACCCTACTCCTAACGTCTCATACCCGGAACATAAATGCCGTACCCTTCTCCTAACGTCTCATACCCGGAGACGTAAATGCCGTACGCGTCTCCTAACGTCTCATAACCAGAAACGTAAATAGCGTACCCTTCTCCTAAAGTCCGGCTGTCTTGCTGTTTGTTTTAGGGAGCTGTTAGAAGGAAATGGAATCCAGGAGCTAAAGCCATGTTCCTTAGTTTTTAAGTAGTTCAAATCTGGGAAGGGGTTTGTTTCGGCTCCCTAATGTTAATGGTTTGGGTCTGAGAATGTGACTTGGAAAATACGTGGGGTTTGTAATTATTTATTTTGTGTGTATGTAGGTGGGGCACTTCCCATGTGTCTCAGCACGCAGTGGTCACGTCAGAGGACGATTTGCAGGAGTCAGGTCCCTCCCTCCCATATAGGGAAAAATCCAGTCAGGTTATGAAACTCGGCAGCAAGTGCTTGACCTACTGAGCCATCTTGCCCGCCCTGATTTTGATTTTCGTTTGGGTTTTGTTTTGTTGTTCATATTTTTCTTAAATATTTATTCACTTTTATTATGTGTGTATGTGTCTTGACGGCATGTACATCTGTGTACTGTGTGCATGCAGTACCTGTGGAGGCCAGAAGAGGGCGGGAGCCAAAGTCTGGAAATATAAATACAAGACAATGGGTTTTCAAGCCATCCTGAGCCCACAATGAGCTTATGTAAGTGCTGATTTTCCGTCCTCAGAGGCATGAGCCATCCTCATGTTCCCTCAGGCCAGGAGTGATTAGGTCACCTTCCCAAGCCAGGCAAGGGGCCTGCCTTAGGTTCACCAGGACACCTTAGACTGTGTAGGTACTGTAATAAAGTGCAGAGGACCGGGTAGCTCACAAACAACAGCAAATCCTTTCTTATAATCCTAGAGACCAAGAAGTCTGAGGCTGAAGCGCCAGGGCAGAGGTCAGCGTGTGAGAAAGACTTTTCTCACAGACACATCTTCCAGCTTCGTCCTCACCGGGTGTTCCTGATGTCTCTTATTTGCTTTAAATGATATTTGTATTTATTCCTTGGAAATGTCATGCACTTACACAATGTGCCTTGAGTGTACCCACCACCCATGGGGTCTCCTGTGGAAGGACACTAATCCATCTGGTAGGGCCCCAACCTCATGACCTAATCACGTCCCTTCCAACATAGGATTTTGAAGGAAAACAAACACCGTACTACAACAGACAGGGCAGAGGAGGAAAGGGCAATTAGATCATGTCGAGCCAACCCCATAAGGCCCTCATACCTGCTCCCCACTTTTTCCCTTGTCAGCCAAGAATATGACTTTCTCGTCTCTTTAAGGCTGTGCTGTATGGATCAGGCAGTGTTTGTTTATTTTTTTGAGACAGGGTCTGAGGTAGCCCAGGTTGGCTTTGGATTCTCTACATAGCCAAGGATAGCCTTGAACTCATGGACTGCCTCCATCTCCTGAGTGTGGAGAGAACAGCTGCGAGTCACCCGTTCCTTCGATGCTGGGGATGGAACCAGGGCTTTGTGCATGCGAGACCAACTGTGCTGCAGCCCCAGCCCAGGCAGCCACTTCATGAAATTATTTATTATTATGTGGGAGTGTGGGGTACCTGTATGCCACAGTGTGTGTGTGCAGGTCAGAGGACACCTTTGTGGGGTTGGTTCTCTCCTTGTGCTGTGGGTTTTCTGACAATTGAACTCGGTGTATCAGGCTTGAGGGGCAAAGACTTTTACAAAGCCCCTAACCACCTTGCCAGCCCAGCCCCCCAACTATTTCTTCTTTATTTAAAATAACGTATGGATGAGAGTATGAACCAATAAAGCCCACGTGACACTCTGGGGACCTTCTTATAAAGCAGATTCTGATCTCTGGTTCTCATGTTTGAGTCCCCCAGGGACCTGATTCAGGGCAGATTCAGGGTATGGAGAAGCGTGTATACATGGACCGAGACTCTCGTGCAGGAATGTACATACCTGCATTGCTCATAATTACCACGCTGGAGAGTGTCCTTTGGCAGAGCAAGACGCACAGTGGTGTGCTCACACGCTGGATTATGGGGGGAATGAAAACAGAGGCGGCTGCCTGTGGTAACATGCTGAATCACACGCTTCCAGATTCCAGGCACGGAAAACACTCAGCGAGGAAGGCAAGACTGTGCAGCATATCATTTAGGTGATGAAATTCATAAGTGAAGCTCACAAAAAAAAAAAATCAGAAGTAGTGGAAGAGGCTGGCAGAGGAGGAGAGCTGATGGGTTTGCTGAATACAAGAATGCACCACACCTCAAGATGGGCGGGAGTCTCAAAGGCAGGCTAGGCTTTGTCGTTTGTTCAGGGGCGGGGTTGTCCTGAAATGACATGGTTGTCATTTTTACATGTAAGCCAAATTTTATTGTTTAAATTGTTGAAAAATTTAAAGCCTGAAGAGGTGGCTATTACAGAGGACCCAAGTTCAGTTTCCAGCACCCATAGTATGCTGTTCCCCGTTGCCTGTAACTCCAGCCCCAGGAGAATCTGACGCCCTCTCCTGGACTCCAGGAGACCTACATTTGTGTGCACATACCTCTATGAAGACATATACACGCAGTTAAAATAAATATTTTAAAAATTTGCTTTTAACGCTGGGCTCCTTTCTACTCAGATGACGATGACACCTTTAACAAAGGGTGGGACAGAGCAACACGACTGACTATAGATTAAATAAACCAGGGAATAGTTTTAACTTTTTAAAAAAGGTGTGTGTGTAGATGTTCTGCCTGTATGTGTGTTTGTGCACATGCATTCAGTGCCTACGGAGGGCAGACAAGGGTGTCAGTCAGGTTCCCTACACTGGAGTCTCAGATGGTGTGAGCAGCCATGTGCTGGGAATTGAACCTGGGTCCTCTGGAAGAGCAGCCCGTGCTCTTAACTGCTGAGCCATCTTTCCAGCCACCCCTACCTTTTGAAAACCCTTTTAAAACTTCTTTTTAAAAACTTAAAAGAGCCGGGCGGTGGTGGCGCACGCCTTTAATCCCAGCACTCGGGAGGCAGAGGCAGGCGGATCTCTGTGAGTTCGAGACCAGCCTGGTCTACAATAGCTAGTTCCAGGATAGGCTCCAAAGCCACAAACCCTGTCTCAAAAACAAAAAAAAAACGGTTTATACAATATGTCAGTCACCCCCACCCCACCCCCCATTCTCATCCCCAGGGACAAGTCACAGGCCACCTCTCAGGTCTCTCCTGCATTTCAAAGTGTCTCTAAATGTGTTTGCAAGATCTCTGTTATGCTTTGTACACTATTGTGTATGTTTATATGCGTATACACATCTGCACAGTGGTGTCACGCACATACACTATTGTGTGTGTTTATATGCGTATACACATCTGCACAGTGTTGTCACGCACGTACACTATTGTGTGTGTTTATATGCGTATACACATCTGCACAGTGGTGTCACGCACGTACACTATTGTGTGTGTTTATATGCGTATACACATCTGCACAGTGGTGTCACGCATGTACACTATTGTGTGTGTTTATATGCGTATACACATCTGCACAGTGTTGTCACGCACGTACACTATTGTGTGTGTTTATATGCGTATACACATCTGCACAGTGGTGTCACACACGTGCTCCCTGTCCTTCGGCTGTCTGTACTTGATACATCCTGAAGCATTTCCTACATCTGTGAGCACAGAAATTCATTGTTTTTGTGTTCCCATGGATGTACATAGGTTGAAGCTGGTGTGAAGATGCGGGAATTCACAGCGCACAGGAGTAGTGTCACCTGGGCTTGTTTGCTTCGAGTACATTTCCGTGGAAAACCATCTTACCTAGTTAAGTGGGACTGAGTTACAGTTGAGTGTTAGCTTTTATTATGGGTAAGTCGAACACTCACCCTACCATTATGAATAATTAGTGACATATAGATGGCTGTCATTGCCTCCGTAGTAGACACCGTCTGTGCTCCTCCGTCCGCCACAGCCACGGTCACCCTAACTGTGGCGGCGCTGTCATTTCTTTGATAAAAAGTGGGAAACAAATGACAGCTTTCAGAGCTTGCACAGGAGCTGGGGCGATGGCTCAGTAGGCAGAGTGTCTGTTCTACAAACCTGAGGGCCTGAGTTTGAATCCCCAGCACCCACATAAAAAGCCGGTACCTGTAACCCCAACGTTGGAGGTGTGGCAGATTGATCCTGAGAGCTCGGTGGCCAAATGAGGAGGGGTTTCTGTTTGTTTATTTGTTTTTGGTTTATTGAGAGACTCTGGCTCAAGACAAGAAGGCCAAGGCGATAAGGAAAGACACTGGGCATCTGTTCTGGCCCACATGCTCCTGTGTGGGCATGCAACACACACACACCACACAGGGATCAGCAGAGTCTTCTCAGAAGTCAGAGCTGTGCTGTTTATCTCTTGACAAAATACTTGAGTTTTGAAAAGCCATGGGCTCTCATCGTTTCACTTTGGCCAACTGATCATTGCAGTAAAAATGGCTTGACTTTCTCTGTGAGGAAGGCCTGGGAAGAGGAAGGCGATGGTTCTATCTAGAATGGAATGAGGAAGTAAATCCAGTAGCTGTCAGGAGTGTGAAAAAGCAGGTTTGGCCGTGGGATGCTGTGAGTTGTTGCTGTAGGAAGGAGGGAAGGTGTTACCTGCATGGACACGGACACACACGCACACACGCACACACCCGTGTTGGAACTCAGTGGCAGAGTTCTCCCGTCTGATACAGTGTCATCTCAAACCTTCAGAGGTTGGAAGTGACTTCCTCTTCAGGTGAATTTGCAAAAGCCCCTGATTATCAGGAAGGATCAAAATTTATCAGCTGCAGGCCAGGGTGAATGCTACACTTGAGCTTGGGTCTAAGTGTGTAAAAATGAGCATGGTCCATGGACAAACCTGTATCTCCATCATCTGGGAGAGGAGAGAGGAGACAGGAACGGACTGCCGGGGCTTGCTGCCTGCCTAACTTCAGGTTCAGTGACAGCAAAGCGACAGCCCAGGACACCTGATGTTCTCCTCTCGCCTCTGGACATGTGTGACCTGGACACTTATGTTCAGACATACCACACACACATACACACTCAAAATTATCAGCTAGATTTAAACAAACAAAAACCAGTTGATAGGAAAACTGGGCGAAAGGTAACAACCATGGCTCCTGAGCATGGGCCCTGTGGTTCGTTTTCTATAATTTTTAGCAATGATCCTTGAAATCAAGACATTAAAACTTGGTAATAAACTCAGTAATAAAATTTATAAATAACATAGAACTAGAACTTTGACCAGATGTCAAGCAGGCTTGAAACCCCAGCACTGAGCACTGAGGTAGGAGGATGACTGGGCTACATAGGAGACCCTGTCAGAAAGAAAAGAGGGAGAAGAGAAGGAAGGCAGGCAGACAGGCAGACAGACAGACAAACAGGCTAGGATTTAGATGGACCTTATAAAATAGTATAACATCCTTTCAAAATAAAACTAAATTCTGGATATGGTGGCACATGCCTTTAAATTTTTTATTTTTACTTGATGTGTATGGGTGTGTCACCTACACGTGTCCATGCACCACATTCCTGGTACCCAAAGAGGCCAGAGGATGCCATCAGATCTCTGGAAGCAGAGTCACAGGTGATTGTGAGCCATTGCTGGGAATCGAACCCAGGTCCTCCAGAAAAGTGGCAGGTGCTCTTAACTACTGAGCCATCTCCCCAGTCCTGGTGGTACACTCAGCATTGCCTATACATGCCTACGTGAACTGGCCACTGGGAAATGAGAGGGAACTTTAATCTTGGCACTCAGGAGGCAGAGGCAGAGGCAGAGGCAGAGGCAGAGGCAGACAGATCCTAGTAAGTTCACTCCAAGTGAGGCTGGTGCAGATTGTGAGTGCCAGGCCAGCCAGGGCTGCATAGTGAGACCCTGTCTCAATAAATAAATAAATAATAATCAGTTCTTGCCATTTTATTGGTGGAAAATATAATTTCCTGATGCATGATTAATAAAAACTCAGAGAGAGAAATTGGGGTTCAACCTGAAAAGTAAAACAGCCAGCCACTGGCTCTTACCTTAACCTCAGTCCTGAAAATGGCGATCCTGGCTCCAGGAATATCTTAATGAGACTGTGGTTGAGAACTGTCTCCTCCCGTTTTATAATCCTCTCTAGGGCTGGCATTAAAGGCATGCACTACCAGAATTCAAGGCATGCACTGGCTGGTTTCTATGGCAACTAGTGTGGATACTAGGATTAAAGGTGTGAGTCACCACTACCTGGTCTGTGAGGCTGACCAGTGGGGCTGTTTTGTTCTCAGATCTTCAGGCAAGCTTTATTTATTAAAATACAATTGAGGGGCTGGAGAGATGGCTCAGAGGTTAAGAGCATTGCCTGCTCTTCCAAAGGTCCTGAGTTCAATTCCCAGCAACCACATGGTGGCTCACAACCAACTTTAATGGGGTCTGGTGCCCTCTTCTGGCCTGTAGGCATACACACAGACAGAATATTGTATACATAATAAATAAATAAATATTAAAAAAAATAAAATACATTGAAATGCCACTACATTTCCCCTTTCTATCTAAAATAAAAAAGGCTATAACTAATATAAGAAAAACCATATACAGTAAGTAAAATAACTATATACAATATATACAGGCAATAATACATCAACAATGTCTAGTCCATTTGCATTTGACAAATTTAGAGAAAATACTCCATATTTATCCTACATTGTGAGTCCAAACTCTTGTACCTAATTTACTTTCTATCATAACTTGCTTCTGCATCAGGAAAACTATAACTATCTAGTCTTCAACTTCCTCAGAGATACAAGAAGGAAATAATATTAACTGAGTAAGCAGGAAGTGCAATCAAGTGACTTCCAAAAACTGTGAGTAATGACAGAAACAGTTGGCTGCCTGGACAGTCACCCCAAGTTCCTCTGCAATGAAAGAGCCAGTGGCTGGCTGTTTACTTTTCTGGCCTTCAGGTTGAATGCCAATTTTTCTCTCTGAATTTTTATTAATAGTGCTTCAATTTCCATCTTATTCTTTCTTGGAATCATATATACAGGGAAGATGCAAATTACGATGCTATGAGTGACCATTTTTATCAGTACAGTTAACAGAAGTAAGACAGTTGGTAGCACTGTGTGTGGGAGGCTGTGCTGGGCCATGGTCTCCTCTCCTTTGCTGGGATGGGGGACACTGGTGTGATCATTTTCTCATCCTCTCTCCTGACATCCTAGGGTGTTGCTTGCATTCAGTCGAGAGAAACCAGGACCCTCCTGGGGATGATCCTGCACGCTGGCAGCCCAGTCCACACTAGACAGGCCTGGCAGAAGTCATCCTACAGTAGTCAAAGTGGATAAACACTGACAATATTCGCGAAACCTAGCCAGGCTTGATGGCACCTCCCGTTAATTCCAGCACTCCGGAGGCAGAGGCAGGCTAATCTGAGTTAGAGAGTTGGAGGCCAGCCTGGTCTACACAGCGAGTTCTAGAACATCTAGGGCTGTATAGAGAAATAATCCTATCTTGAAAAACCAGAAAAAAGAAAGAAGAGATCTTCACAGAGAGTATGCACTAAAGATAAGAAGGGGACTCCTGGGTCCTGTGAGAAGACTGGGCAGGAAATGGGCTTGTCCATTGCCCAAGTATAACATAGTATCAAGTGTCTCCCAAAGTCACCCTTAATGAACTCTTTTCCAAGTTTTCTGAGGGGATTTCTGTCCTTAGGATTTTTGGTCCTGAGTCAGTCCTGGGAGACACTAATCCAGAGCACATGTGTGTGTTTTCAAATCTGTCTGCTTTTGGGGCAGGGGGATGGCTCAGCAGGTAAGCAGCGCTAGACACTGCCCTGACAACTTGAGTTGGATTCCAGGAACCCACATGATAGGAGAGAACTGACTCCCACAGGTTTGCTTCTAACCTGCCTACACACAGCCCTAGCTGGCCTAGAACCCACCAGGTAGACAGGCTGTCCTTGAACACACAGAGATCCTCCTGCCTCTGCCTCCCAAGTGCTGGGATTAAATAAAGACACATGCCATTACACCTGACCGTAAAAAAGAAAAAAGAAAAAAAAAGAAAAAGAAAAAAAGAAAGAAATGATGTAAAGAGTGTGGATGAGATAATGGCTCAGCAGTGCAAAGGACCAGAGCTCAGTCACAGCTCGGGACTCCCTGTAACCAGGGAAACCAATGCCTCAGATGCACAAACACACAAGACGTGCACACACACATACACAGAATTTAAAAATAAAATCTTTTAAAAAATTTAAATGGTTCAGCAGAGGTATAGCTGCACACATATAAGAAAACTTTTATTAAATTATGTCTACGGGTTTAGCCTTAAGTGAGTTCACCCAGCATTGCTGACACATGCTAAGAAGACTGACACCCAGGAAACCATAAGGAAGTTTAAGAAAGCCAGCCCAGCCAGTGCCAAATACACACGCGCGCATCCCCTGCTGCTAAGGGAGCCCTTAAAGGCTCCTTTCCTTAACTGTCACATTTGCCTTGATTTAAAAATACTGAGTCTCAGGTCCCCACCCGCAGAATTCGCCGCTGAGCGCGGCTGGGTCTTTCTGAGCCGTGGCCACCACGTGATTCTCAGGTTTGGGCAGGCTTGGGGCACAGCCCTGTTTTAAGTAACTTCCCAGTGTGAAGAAAGTAAACACCTTGAGGGGACGTAGGTGGCTTTCCCGATCCTTGTTGGACGTCGTTCAGAAGGTGTAAGGCGGGGTCCCCCTCGGGTCTCCGCAAGGTCCCAGCTAGTCTGAGCACGAAAAGTCAATTAGCCAAAACCCCCGGGACGGTACCGCGCCTCAGTCACCCAGTGGGTGGGGCCTGCGCCCTGGCTGGCCCCAAAGGCCTCTCCTGTGTGGTCCTACACCCTGAGTCCCGAGGCAGGAACGCAGCGCAGAATAAGAGTACGAGTTGCAGGCCTCTCCTCCTGAACCCAGGACTTTCAGAATTTACTTTTTAATTTGTTATCGCATTTATTTGTGTTTGTGTCTCTGTGTGCTGTCCCATTTGTGGAGGCCAGAGGACATCTTACAGGGATGAGTTCTCTCCTACCGCGTTGTGGGACAACTCAAGTCATCAGGTTTGGTAGCAAGTGGTTTTGCCCGCTGAGCCATCTCGACAGCCCACATCTACTTTTTAAAAAAAAAAAAAAAAAAAACCTGGCTGCAAAGAGTGCGCCCTGCAAACTAGAGGCACCCTGTCCTTAAATTGTATAGCCGTATGCACAGGTGAGAGGACGCGCCACGTGCCCAGCTCCTTCTCCACCTTCGCCTGTGCATGAGAAAATCCCTGTTAGCTTTTGTGAGAAATAGCCCAGGACCGCGGTCCCAGGCTGGACCAATTAAGAGGGAATGTAAAAGCTCTCCAGCCCGCGTGGCAGCGGCCACGGCCTCACGTGGGAGCTCGTTAGAAATACAGACGTTCGGGCTCCACCCCAGACTCACCGAGTCAGAATCTGCATTTTAACGAGCTCCCCAGCGACTCAGGGAGCGCATTAAAATGGGAAGAGGTCTGGCGCTTCTGCAATTTTAATGAGTCAACGAATCACCTGGGATCTCGTTAAAATGCAGACAGGGTTTCTCCGACCTGAGCGTGCGCGCGCATCACCTGGGGAGCTTGTTAAAATGCAGATTCTGGTGTGGCGGGGCCGGGGTGGAGCCGGAGCTCGTGCGTGGGAGCGGGGTTCCCGAGACCCCTGAGGTCCTGGCTGCCAGCCAAGCGACTGTCAGGACACTTGATAAATCGTCCTACCGGGCTGACGGGCGGCGGGACCGGGACATGCGCGATCCGGCCTGTGGCGGGGGTGTGCCTCCGAAGTCTGGAAACGCGCGCTCTTCAGGAGGCCACTCTTGGGGACCCGCCGGGAGCCTCATCTTCGCGCCATGTCGCGGCGCAAGCAAGCCAAGCCCCAGCACCTGTGCTCGCTGGAGCCGCAGCCCAAGTGCAAGGAGCCGGGCAGAGCGGTCCCGCACGCAGCCGGGGAGCGGGGTGAGTAGCCAGCGGACGCCAGGGACAGTGGTTCCGACGTCCCCAGTTTCTCTGGTGTACTCCCCACCCCGGGAACTATGTGGGTGTCGGGTCTGGTCGGAGGAAGGAGCGCGCGGAATAGTGCTCGAAGCTTCCATCCGCAGTCCTGGAGTTGGGGACTGCTGCTCTGATGTCCTCCAAACCCCCCAGTCTCTGGACCTCCCCATGGGTCTCATCTAGGCAGGGGAAGGTTGGGGTGCGTGGAATAGTGCAAGAAGCTTCCAGCTCCAGCTCAAGGAACTGAGGACAGCTGCGCTAATGTCCCTGACCCCGTTAGTGTCAGATGAGGGAGTACGAAGAACGGTGCGCGAAGCTTCCAGCTCCAGTCTTGGGACTTGGAGACAGTTGCTCTGAAGTCCCTGCCGGACCCCCGCAGACGTCAGATCTGGAAGGGGATGGGGGCGTGTGCAAAGCTTCCAGCTCCAGTCCGGAGACCCAGACAGACCTGGGCGCGACTGCCGGTCTTTGTGAATTATACGCGCTTGTCGATTACACCCTCGGCGGGTCGGCTGCTATCTCCGGGAAGGCGCTGAGAGCTGCGGGTTCGCTTCCCACACTGGCCGCGGGGTGGGGGTTGGGGGTGCTTAGAACCCCGAGGGACGGAGCTGAAGCCAAGAACAAGATACTAGCTCTTCTCCACCCGAAGACAAAACAAGGACCTGAGGATGTGTAAGGGAGTGTAAGGGACTGGGACTGGGAGGGGGGTGGGGGGAGCAACTGAGAGGCTGGAGCCTGGTAAAGGACGCGATACCCTGGGAAGTGTGTGGAGCCATGGGGGGGGGGGAGCATGGTTGAAACCAGGAGGCTCTCGCTTCCCCCACCCACCTCCGTCGCTGCGTGGACCAGTAGGAAGCTGCGAAGTGACACCCCGCTCTGAGTATCTTAGGTCGTCCCCCTCCCACACACCCTACTCCTGAAGAGCCAGGGAAAGGGGGAGCCTTTATGTGTCTATAAATTCCACAGTCACCCTCAGGCACGTGCCCCCAGGGAGGGTGGGGCTCAGCATTCCTTAGGCACCTCTCTTTGATTTTCTTGCTCCCTGGACTTTGTAGATTCCTCCTGTCCCTTCTTTCTGAAGCTAGGGGGTGGGGAGAGGAATTTTAGATGGACTTTATTCCCATCTCCACCTACCTGCGGCTTCCCGGGATGGGGGTACTCTGTCCTCTTCTGGTCTCAAACTCCATTTCCACATCCCCCATCAACCTCTGGGAAGATTCGCCCTGTGAATTGGCCCAGGTTCCAGTGAGCATCTTTCTCCGAGGGGTCGGGGAGTAGTTTGATAAGGACTCTTCTAAATAGATTATATTCTAAAACCTAATAAGGGGTACGTACCATAAGCCAGCCACTGTGAAGTCCAGTCAGTTGGCACAGTCTGGGTAAAGTTAGAGGGCCCTCCCTGCTGAATAATCCAGGGCAGAAGTGCAAAGTCCAATGTAGTAAGCGGAGTTGCTGTCAATCACTGCACAGTGCTCGCTGGCTGTGTGTGGTGAGGGGGGATCCTGAGATCCCCCTCTTCCCGATCTCCCTGTCAGGAGTCCTGGCTCCTAGCCATTGCTTCAGAGAGTGCCCTCTGAAGACTGGTGGGTCTTTACTCATGATTGGTAGGTCTGTGTCACCCAGCAAAGGACCTTTGTATTCCCTCAAAGCCCAACCACTGTTAATTTCCCAGAGGCCTTACAACCCTCAAGCGTTTTGTTTGTTTGTTTGTTTTGGTTTTTTTTCCAGCAGAGCCAGGCAGAGGGCTGTAAGTTTGAGGCTAGCCTGGTCTATATAGGGGGATCCAGGTCAGCCAGGGCTACATAGTGAGACCCTGTCCAGGTGGTGGCACAAGGCTTTAATCCCAGCACTCTGAAGACAGAGGCAGGTGGATCTCTGAATTCAAGATTAGCCTGGTCTAAACCAGACAGTTGGAGGTCCATGCCTTTAATCCCAGCACTCAGGAGGCAGAGGCAGGCAGATCTCTTGAGTTCAAGGCCAACCTGGTCTACAAAGCAAGTTCCAGGAAGTTCCAGAACGGCCAGGGCTACACAGAGAAACCCTGTCTGGAAACAAATAGTAAGTAGGTAGGTAGGTAGGTAGGTAGATAGATAGAATTGGGCATTTTAAAAAAATGCTATCTATCAGTGAAATAACAAAGCAGCAGGGGACACCAGAAGCTTCTTTGTAGAACACCAACCTAGTCTGCCTAGGTGACTCACAATCCTAGAGGCATGACCTCGCAGCCCTCAGCCTTTCTGTGTCTTTAAGTTTACACCGGAAATGTGCCAGCTTGTGCACAGCGTTCTTTAATATGCAACAGTGAACTTAGCCTGCAGCTGACGTGTGAGACAGAAGCCACCGTTTCCTTTTTACAGATGTGGGTGTGCAGAAACAGAGAGGGTGAGCGACTGACTCGGGGCCACACAGCTACAAGAGACAACCAGAATTTGTAACTCACTAGCTGGCTACCTGTTTACGGTCCAACACCTCATTTGGATTTCAGTGTTTAGTCTGACACGGCTACTGTGAAGATAAGAATTTCTCCCGAATTTCATGGTTTTTTTTCCTTTGTTTTTTTTTTTTTTTAAATGTGTGAATTGTTAAGTCTCTAAGACTCTACTTACCTTCCCAGGGCCAGCAGATAGGTAAGGGTTGGTCTGAATAATCTAAAAAACGTCCAGCCCTTTGACCTTTAGCATTTCTGAGCCACTTTCTTCATTTCTCATCAAGCACAAATTGTCTGGTGCCAGCCCAGACCGCCACCTCCGTTGTTGGAAATGGGCAAATATCAGTAGCTCTGCTATAGCCCCCCCCACCAGGAGAATTCTAGAGGTGGGCCAGCTACACCTACATACTCACAGCTGAGAGCCACTGCCTGTCAGTTCTCTCTCTCCCCCCCCCAGTAATTTGCAGGAACTTATTAAAAGGGAATGGGTATTGTTTAATCTTTTATCCCCTGAGGATCCACCCAATGCCTGTGAGAGGGTCCCCAGCTGTGGACTTGCTTCTGACACAGGCACCCTGGCAGTCCTCAGGAAGTAAAAGAAGTGCCTGGGCCCTCCAAACGTGGATCCTTGTGTGCATGTGTAGACCAGAGACCGGCTTCGCTGTCCTTCCTTTGGGACCTGTCTCCGCCTCCCAAAGTAGGATTACAATCACGCATACGCCTGTGCACAAGACTTACTTGATTATTATTTTTATTTATTTATTTTTCTTTGTTCTTTCGAGATATAGTATCTCAGTAGCTTTGGAGCCTGTCCTGGAACTCTCTCTGTAGGCCAGGCTGGCCTCGAACTCACAAAGATCTGCCTGTCTCTGCCTCCTGAGTGCTGGGATTAAAGGCGTGCACCGCCACCACCCAGCTATTTTTTTTAAGATTGTATTCATTTTATTTTATATGTATGGGTGTTTTCTCTGTGTGTGTATCTGTGCATCATGTGTTTGCAGTGCCCAAACAGGACAAAGAGGGTGTCAGGTTGGACCGCCTGGAAGTGCAGTTACAGATGTTATTAAGGTGCTAAGAGTCAAACCCGTGTTTTGTCGAAGAACAACCAGTGCTCTTAACCACGGAGCCATCTCTCACAGCTCCGCAGACTCTTTCCTTTTTCAGATTTACTGATTTGATTTTGTGTGTACCTGCAATGTCTGTGTGCCACATTTGTGGCTGGTGCCCTCAGAGGTCAGAAGAGGGCATCGAGTCTCTGGGACTGGAGTTACAGGCCATGTGGGTGCTGGGAACCAGACCCGGGTCTTCCTCAAGAGCAGTAAGTGCCCTTAACCACTGAGCAACTCTCCAGTCCCTGTGTCATCTATTTTGAGGGAGGATCTCATTGTTTCTCAGGCTAGCCCCTGCATCCAGCACCAGTGTAAAAAGCCAATCTGTGGTGTGCATCTCTAATCCCAGAACTGGGGAGGGGAAGGCAGAGGGATGGATCCCTGGGGCTCACTGACCAGCCTGTCTATCTAAATTGGTGAGGTTGGATTTAGTTGGAGACCCTGTCTCAAAAACTAAGATCGAAAGTTCCTGAACTTCTGCCTTCCATGTGCGTGCACACCTGCACACATACAAACACATACACACGTGTACAGCCACACAAAGCCATGTTCCCCATTCTTCACTATATTAGAGAGAGCTGCATCCAGCACACACTCAGCTCCACTGCTGAGGTCCCATAGGCGGCTCCTCCGGGCCAACTAGGTTTGTCCTTCACACACGTGTCCTCTCCCTTCAGCTGTGTTTGAACCAAAATATGGTACCATTCTGCTTCGAGCATGTCAGCACTCATCCCTAAAGCGCCAGGATGCTTTAAATGCCTTCTTCATCTTCATTCACGCACCCACCTCTAATCTAAAACCCATCTGTCAACACAGGATATGTCACCATTTCAAGTGGCATGTGTGGCATGTTTGAATCGGGAGCCAGATAAGGTCCCGCCATGTATCAGGCCCTCAGCTTGTGAGGTTTCTGGTTTCTCTCTCCATCTCCCTTCTTTCAAGGAATTTGTTGAAGAGCTTTATCCTGGCAAGCACAATGCCTCCAGCGTGGCCTGTGACCCATGGTTGAACCCGAGCAAATCAGCTCAGCATCAAAGTGAGTCTAAGCATTGCAGAACTGCTGCATGGGGTGCACATCTCTGTGAGTTCGAGGCCAGCCTGGTCTACAGAGCGAGTTCCAGGACAGGCTCTGAGGCTACAGAGAAACCCTGTCTTGGGGAACCCCTCCAGATGGCTCTGTGCACAGAGGCCCAGGCTGCTGGCCCAAGTTCAACCCCCAGAACCCACATGATGGAAGGAACCCCGCATGTGCACACACACACACAAAATAAATATAAAATAATAGTAATAATAAAGCAGCTTGGCGCCTCTAGTTTTCTGTTTGTCTAATAAGAATCCTTGGGCTCCCCTCCCCCTTATCATTCATGTCCTGTTATATCTAATAAGAATTCTTGGGTTCCCCCCTTTCTTATAATTCATGTTTATTATTTGTTACAAAATATTAGCCACTGGTGAATAAGAAGTTGTTCACAAAACTACATCTTTAGGGTAGGCAGGTGGATTTCTGTGAGTTCAAGACCAGTCTGGTCTACATAGTGAGTTCTTAGACAGCCAGAGCTACATAGTGAGACCCTGTCTCAAAAAACAAAAAAAAAAATTACATCTTTAGCAGCTAGAATGACAGCTTAGTGGTTAGGAGCATTTGTTTCCAATGCCCTCCTGGCAGCTTACGTGTGTTTTAGGTTCCAGGGGACCTGCCATCCTCTGCTGGCCTCTGTCAGCACTGCATGCATGTGGCATACATGCATACGTGCAAACTAAGTCTTAAGAAGGAAAACAAAGTTATGTCTTTGAGAATTTGTAGAGCATGGCTGGGATCATAGTACTTGGAATCAGATGCAGGGGAACCACTGTCACTTGAAGACCAGGCTTGTATTAGGCCATCCAGGGCTAAGGTAGACTACATAGCGTGAGCCAGTCTCCAAACAAGCCAACTGGGCATTCGATCTTGGTGTATTTGCTGACGGGCCCCGCTCACTGGTCATTTATCTTCAGGTATTGTCACGCTTTGCTCTGTAACCAAGGATGATCTTGAACTTTTGTTAGTTTTTTTAAGATTTATTTATTTATTATGTATACAGTATTCTGTCTGCATGTATGCCTGCAGGCCAGAAGAGGGCACCAGATCTCATTACAGATGGTTGTGAGCCACCATGCGGTTCCTGGGAATTGAACTCAGGACCTTTGTAAGAGCAGGCAATGCTCTTAACCACTGAGCCATTTCTCCAGCCCCCTAGCTTTTTTGTTTTGTTTTCGCGACAGGGTTTCTCTAGTTAGCCCTGGGTCCTGGAACTAGCTCTGTAGACCAGGCTGGCCTCGAACTCGCAGAGATTTGCCTGCCTCTGCCTCCCGGTGCCTCACAGACCTGCACCACCAGGCCTGGTTTGTGCAGTAATGGGGATGGACCCCACAGCTTCCTGCATGCTGGGCAAGTCCTCTACCAACTGAGGCCTCGTCCAAGCTCTAGATTTTAAAGATTCATTTTATTTTTATATGTATGTCTGTAGCTATGTGTCTGTGTATGAGCATGGTGTGTAGGTGTCTGTGGAGACCAGAGAGTGTGTTGGATCCCTTCAAGTTGGATAGGCAGTTGTAAGTTGGGTGCTGGGACCCCAACTCCAGTCCTCTGCAAGATCATCGGGCCACGTCTCCAGCTCTTGGTTTTTGTATTCTAAAGCACTTTTTGGGAAACTGGTTAAAAAAAAAAAGAGCCCCAAACTACCTTTTTCTCAGACTCACCATGACAACTGTCCTGAGAAGCCAAGTCAAACTTCCTGTCTCCATTTCAGCCTCTGCGCTAGATGACAAAGTCCCGAAACCATCGGACCTCTCTGCTGAAGACAGTGACACCCAGCAGGCCCCTGCTGTCGCTCCACCCTCAGAAGCAAAGGAACAAACGGCCACCCTCGGAGAAAGGACCTTTAACTGCTGCTACCCAGGTAAAGGGTCAAGCCTGGTGGTAGTAGCCCCTTCCCTGCCTAGCCCCAGTGCGGGGAGTCTCCGCAGTGTCTTCCTCAGGGTCCTGCCGCTGCAGTGTCAGAGCGTCTACAGAGACTGAGTTCACAGCTGCTTCTTAACTGAGGGTGGCGTCAAGTCTCCGTAAACCCATTTTAAGTTGAAACATCATCAAGTCAAAAATTCTAGAAGGGGGCTGGAGTGATGATGGTTCAGTGGTTAAGAGCGCTGACTACTCTTCAGAGGACCTGGGTTCAATTCCCAGCACCCACATGGCAGCTCACAACTGTCTGCAACTCCAGTTCCAGGGAACCCGGCACCCTCACATAAACAGACATACATGCATGCAAAACAAAACAAAAAAGAAACAAAACAAGAAAGAAAAACACCAACACACATAAGATAAAAATAATAAATTATTTAAAATGCAGGAGGAATGGGTGTGGGAATCTCAACACTCAGGAGGCAGAGGCAGGAGGATTACTGCAAGTTTAAGGACAACCTGGTGAGTGTAGTGAGTTCAGTCCAGCCAGATATTGTAAGAAAGAAAGGAAGGAAGAAAGAAAGGAAGGGGAAAATGCATGAGGGTTGAGGGTGTATCCCAGCAACACAGCACTTACCTAGGATGCCGAAGGTTCTGGGTTTCACCCCCAGCACTACCACACTGCCAGACAGAAGGAAGATGAAAATGCCTTTTACCCCCTCAGCTCACCAAGCATGCCAGCCCCTCTTTAAGCCTCATGCAAGACTCTGGCCTTAGGCTGAGCAGAACACCTGACACACGCTCTGTGAGGAAGGGTTGGCAGGGGCTGTCATTCGCTGACAGCCATACTGAAAGCAGGAAATGACGGCATGGGTAGCAATCCATCAGTCGAAGCCAAGCCATGGCAGTTTTGGGCATTGTGAGAGCCAGCTTTGCTTCTCTTCCAGGTTGTCATTTTAAAACCGTTCACGGCATGAAAGATTTGGACCGCCATGTGAGAATCCACACAGGTGCGTATCCATTCACTCAGGAGTTGGGGGAAAATACAAGGAAGTGGATTGAGTGTTGGGGACCCAGGAGTGTGTCTATGGCTGGTGGCATCTAGCTTAGAGCTTGGAACAGGAAGGAAGGGATGTGAGGATGGGCCTTGACAGAGCTCGGGGTGCAGCAAAGCTGTTGCTTCAAAACCAGTCTGGTCAGCACATAAGAGGGTGGACACGGGCTGCTTAAACCAAGGAACATCTGGGTGTGACTTACTAGTGTGCCCAACCTTCTTTTTTTAATTATTTTTAATATTTATTTATTATATGTACAATGTTCTGCCTGCCTGTATGCTTGCAGGCCAGAAGACGGCATCTGATCTCATTACAGATGGTTGTGAGCCACCATGTGGTTGCTGGGAACTGAACTCAGAACATTTGGTGTTGTAAAAGGCGAGCGGGCCGCGTCCCACTGCCCGGCTAGCTTAACCCCCAAAATAACCACACAGAAATTGTATTAATTACTGCCTGGTCCATTATATCTAGCCCTTTCTTAGCCAACTCTCACATCTTAATCTAACCCATTTCTATTAATCTGTGTTTACCACGAGGTTGTGGCTTACCGGGAAAGATTCAGCATGTCTGACTCTGGCGACTCCATGGCAGCTCTCTGCCTGCCTTCTTTCTCCCAGCATTCAGTTCTCTTTTCCATGCCTACCTAAGCTCTTCCCTATCAAAAGCCAAGGCAGTTTCTTTATTCAGGCAATGAAGGCAACACAAATACAGAAGAACCTCCTACACCACTTTGAAAGAGCAAGCAACGCTCTTAACCTCTAAGACGTCTCTCCAGCCTTTAATTTTTGTTTTATGTTCATTGGTGTTTTGCCTGCATGTATGCCTGTGTGAGGGTGTCAGATCTTGGAGTTACAGACAGTTGTGAGCTGCCATGTGAGCGCTGGAAATTGACCCCAGGTCCCCTGGAAGAGCATTCAGTGCTCTTAACTGCTGAGCCATCTCTCCAGCCCCGTGTCCATCCTTTTGATATAGTGGCAGAGTACTGTCTATGAAGTCCACACTCCAGAACCACACGCTCCAATTACAGGGGGAAAAAAATCTGAGTGCTTTGTTGGTTCACATTCATAGCTGTATGTGGCCACATGGGCTGGACAAACTTCTCTATGCAACAGACTGTGTGAGCTTCAACCCCAGGAGTCTCAGCCACTGCCAGACCCTTTGTCTACTATCCTCTGTGGCTGATGTGGCTCTACAGTGATGGCCCTAAGCGCATAGACTGGTGCTCCAAAGCCCAAAACAGCTATTGTCTGGCTCTTTAAAGTATATACCTTCTTGCCAGGCAGTGGTGGTGCACGCCTTTAATCCCAGCACTCAGGAGGCAGAGGCAGGCGGATCTCTGAGTTCGAGACCAGCCTGGTCTACAAGAGCTAGTTCCAGGACAGGCTCCAAAGTTACAGAGAAACCCTGTCTCAAAAACACATATATATATCTGGGCCAGAGTGTGGGTTCATTTGCTGCTAATGAAACCAAGTTGAGTGGCTTTAACATATTAGTGTCCCTGCAAATGTCACAGCCGGATCCACGTGAGATGAGCAGGCGCTAGGTCAAAAACTGGCAGAGCCCAACTGAGCGGTTTATTTTCTTTTCATTTCATTTAAACTTTGGGGAAAACTCTCCAGGCGACAGTTGTTACAATAAAGCTTCAGGGATGGCAACGTGGAAACCCCCTTGCAAAGGACACCTCTACTGCGAAGCACCTGTGACCGTCACCGTGAGAAGGAGTTCTAGTGACTGATACACAGTCAGGGATCAGCAGGGAGGAGCAATTTGTCCTAAACATAAAGATGGAGTCTGTTGACGGAGGGTGCAGAGTACACGGGGCCTCCTTCATAAGGATGGTTCTATTCTTTGAGGAACAAAGCTCAGGACTAGGGCCTGCGCAATGCTCAGCCTTTGGGAGATTCGGTGAAGGCTGGCTCCATAGAATAGCAAAAGATCCCCAGGTGATCAGACAACATCCACCTCAGCCTTCCGACTGACCAGGCGGCTGTCCTTTTCTTCCCTTGAAGAAAAAAATCCTGCATTGAGAATTTGAAGACAGTCTGGCCTGTGTGAGACCCTACAGAATCGGGGGGGGGGGCCTTAGCAAATAAAGGCAGTTGCAACCAAGCTGATGGCATGGTGGAAGGAGAGAACCCACAAACTGTCCTCTAATTGACACACATATTTCGGTTTTTGCTTTCTGTAAACTGTACCTCCTATGTTAAATATAATCCAATTGCTTCCTTTTTGAGCACAGTTTAAGACCTCTGCCATCTCTGGGACCAAGGTCTCAATCTGTGAATCTCTACAGTGGGGAGCAAGATTGAGGCTGGGGATGCCTGCAGCACCCCTCCCTCTGCCTGTGGCCCAGGAGCTGAGCCTTCTGATCTAGTGAAATGAGTGGAGATTTAATGGTGTTGCCCTAGCATCCAGGGGAGCAGGGGATGGTGACCACTGCCCAGCTCTACCTTGGAGCTGCAGCATTGAGATCACAGAGTCTCCTGGACCTCTGCTGGTTTCTGCTGCCGATGGTCTCAAAGGAAGGCTCGGCTTCCTCCTCTGTAGTGAGGAACATCCTGCCTCACCTCAGTGGGTGAGGCAGCCAGGCACCAGGAGGCTCTGCCAACACAGAGACCAATTCAGGATCAGTAAGTATCCTGAGGATAGTTTAACACTCATCATGAGCTGGGGCTTGCACTGCTGCCATCTAGTGGGAAAAAGAAAACTACACCCAAAATTGATTGGCCTCCGGTGCTCACAGTACCGTGGGTAGCCCTAGAGAAGTGGACTCTCTGAAGGTGTTTAACTGCTTGATATAAGCATGCTGGGGATAAGGAAACTGGGAAAGGTCTGATCCTTTTGGTAATGGAGACGGGGGCTGCTTCCCTGTGTTCACAGCATCTGGTTTGGCTCTTCGCATCTCTTAAGTGACAGAAAGTGAGAGGGGACAGGGCATGGAGGTGGACTCCCATAGCCCAGCACTCAGTGAGAGGGGACAGGGCGTGGAGGTGGACTCCCGTAGCCCAGAACTCAAGAGACTGAAGTAGGAAAATCAAGAGTTCAAGGCCTCAGCTACATTGAGAATTTGAGGACAGTCTGGCCTGTGTGAGACCCTACAGAATGGGGGGCTTAGCAAATAAAGGCAGTTGCAACCAAGCTGATGGCATGTTGGAAGGAGAGAACCCACAAACTGTCCTCTAATGGACATACATATGCTGTGGTTCCTGTACACATACTCACATGAGGGGATTAGAAAAAAATGAATGTCATTTTTAAAATTGAAAAAAAAAACTAGAGGTCCTGGAGATATCACAGAATCCCTCCCTCAGAGAATGACACAGAACCACCATTACTTGTGACTAGGAGAACAGAGGGACCTGGCCAATGGTGGCCCAACAGTAGATTGCCAAGCAGTCATGAAACCCCTGTTGAGGACCCTTTTATACCTGAAGACCAAAGGCCTCTCTATTGGTTACTTTTCTGTGGTTGTGCTAAACACCACCACCTTCCTGCTTCTACTTTCCTGAGTGCTGGGAGCCATTATGCTCACCTTATACCCTCTTCCTTTTTTTTTTTTTTTTTTTTTTTTTTTTTCTTGACAGGGTCTCATTGTGTATCCCTGGCTGTCCTGTAACTCTCTCCATAGACCAGGCTAACCTTGAACTCAGAGATCTGCCTGATCTGCCTGCCTCTACCTCCTGAGTGCTGGAATCAAAGCCATGCATCACAATGCCTAGCCTTTATATCCCTTTTGGAGTCACTTACCTTTGAACTTAGAGAGAGAGAGAGAGCAATAGAGGGAGGTACCCAACATCTTCCTCGGGACTCCACATGCAGCTGCCCATATATAAAATCTCTCTCTCCCAGAACTCAGGAAAGTAGAAGCAGGAGGGTCAGGAGTTCAGGGAACAATCTAGACGACTACATGAGGCCCAGGAGTGGAGACGGGGCTGGTAACAGAGTCAGCCTGGTCATTCTGTAAGTGCTTCATCATCTAGGGGCCAGAAGTCTGTCCAAGCCTCCTACGCCTGTCACTTCTTACCTTGAATCATTCTGTGGCAGAATTTAGCCTCTGAACTTTGCTTAACCCGTATCTTAGGATTCCTTAATGTTTGGTTCACTTTCTTGTTCCCCACTCAGTGACTTTTAGTTCCTCTTTTCTGTGTAGCCACCAAACAGGGGGCAGGCCCACCTGTCCACACTGTCATCTTGATCAAAGCTGTGTCGTCACCCTGTGACAGTTAGTGTAATTGTCAATCCCACAGAACCCAGAACTACCTAGGAGACAGGCCTCTGGGCACGCCCTGGGGCATTTCCTTGATGACGCTAAGTGAGGTGTGAAGACTGGGTGGCACCGCCCCTGACTGGAATCTTGTTTAAACAGAGAAAGGGGGCTTGAGCAGCTGTGGGCATCCATTCCTGTTTCCGGATTGTGGATGCAATGTGACAAACTGCTTCAAGCTACTTGCCCATCAGGTGGACTGTACCCTTGAACTGAGCAGAAACAAACCCTTTCTCCCTTAAATTGCTCCTGTCAGGGTAATCACTGGGTATCACAGTAATGGGAAGAGGAACTAAGACCTAGCCCTGACCAAGAGCCCCATAACCTTGACTCCTTATGTCTTTGAAGGCGACAAGCCACACAAGTGTGAGTTCTGTGACAAGTGCTTCAGCCGGAAGGACAACCTGACTATGCACATGCGCTGCCACACAAGCGTGAAGCCACACAAGTGCCACCTGTGCGACTACGCGGCCGTGGACAGCAGCAGCCTCAAGAAGCACCTGCGCATCCACTCGGACGAGCGGCCTTACAAGTGCCAGCTCTGCCCCTACGCCAGCCGCAACTCCAGCCAGCTCACCGTGCACCTGCGCTCGCACACGGGTAAGCCCTTCCCCCAGGAGTCCCCTGCTTTGCTTTCTCTGTTTCTTCACTGGTGCTTCCTTAAGACACAAGTGACTAAGATAAGTTGCCAAGAGAAGCACAGGAATTTGGAATCTGACCCGATGCAGCTTGTTCATTCTTTGCCAAAACACCAGTCTTCAGTAGAATCGTGTGATGGCTGTATTTTGTAACTACATAGAATGCAGGTGGGGGTGGCTACCCAACACAGCAGCCACGTGTCAAAGGATGCATCTCAAATAAAAATGACTGGCCACCTAGGTGTTTTTAGTGTTTTGGTTTACTCTCTGCCTGGCGGAGGGTTGAAGTATTAACAGTGAGATACGAGCATTTCAATAAACTCATAGAAGATGGTAAGACCATAGAAATGTGTTGGCATTTAAAACTGAGTTCAGCCGGGCCATGGTGGTAAACACCTTTCATTCCAGCACTCGGGAGGCAGAAGCAGGTGGTTCTCTGTGAGTCTGAGGCCAGCCTGGTCTACACAGAGAAACCCCTGTCTCAAAGATGCAATAACAAAAAAGAAGGGCTTGGGAATGTAGCCAAGTTAGAGCAATTGCTTAGAATTCATGAAGCCCTAGGGTCCATCCCCAGCACCACATAAACCAGGCATGGTGGTGCACAGCTGTTGTCCCAGCACATGGGAGATTAAAGCAACTCTGGGGGTCAGAGTTGAGTGAAGATCAAGGCCAGGCTGGGATACATGAGATACTATGTCTTAATTAGGGTTTCAGGGGCTGTGAAGAGACACCATGACCACAGCAACTCTTTAATTTGGTGGCTTACAGTTTCAGAGGCTCAGTCCATTTGCATCATGGTGTGAAGCAAGGCAAAACACAGGCAGACATGGTGCTGGAGAAGGAGCTGAGAGTTCTGTATTTTGAGTCACAGGTAATAGGAAGTGAACCGTGTCACTGGGTGTAGCTTGAGACCTCAAAGCCCACCCCTACAGTGACACACTTCCTCCAACAAGGCCATACCTACTCCAATAAAACCACACCTTCTAATAGTGCCATTCCTATGAAGGGTCATTTTCTTTCAAATGACCACACTGTGTGTCACAAAGTAATTGACTTTATAAAAAAGTATAATTCTTTTTCTTTTAATTTTTTAAATAAAGCTTTATTTTTCCAAATATACAGCTGAATGAACCTGTTTGTACATCTTCACCAGCAGCTGGGGCATCTCTTCCCTTTGTGCTTCTGGTGTAAAGTACTTGGGCTCTCTGCTTTGAAACCAGCTTGATAAGCGAACATATAATTCTATAGCCAGCACAACTATACCATGTGCAAGAGGAACAGTAGTCTAGTCAAAGACTCGAGTTTAATTGAGTAAAGAAATGAAATATGCTAGGCCCAGCAATGAATCCTGGAAGCCAGAGTACTTGGGGAATTAGAAAATTAGAAAAAGAGTTTGGCTAAATTGATTCTACTGCCAGCAGAAATGCAGGTAAGGTCCGTGAAGAGACAAAACAGAAAGGCATGAATTAAAGGTAACACTGCTAGGTGGGGGGTAAGGAGGCCAATAAGACAGGGCCCTCTAAATCAACAGGGTCAGTGCACATTCAGACTCACAGAGAGTTAGACAGCATGCAGAGGGCCTGCGTGGAGCTGCACCAGATGGGGGTCTAGAGCTGGAAGAGTCCCTAACCTAGAGCTATCTCCCTTTGAGAACCACAAACAAATGTAAATTTTCTTTTCTTTGCCGGGCAGTGTTGGCACAAGCCTTTAGCCTTTAATCCCAGCACTCGGGAGGCAGAGGCAGGCGGATCTCTGTGAGTTCGAGGCCAGCCTGGTCTACAAGAGCTAGTTCCAGGACAGGCTCCAAAGCTACAGAGAAACCCTGTCTTGAAAAACCAAAAAAAAAAAAAAATTCTTTTCTCCAAGGGAGTCTCACTGAGGAAACACTGTTCTTAAGGGTAGACCACACACTCAACAGCAGATGCCAACAGAGAGTGAACTCAGTGACATCTTTGGAGGTTCCTTGTCTTGTAATGTCATGTCAGGTTTTTTTAAATTTTATCTTATTATTTATTGTTGTGTTTATTTCATTTTGTTTATGTTCTCCCTGCCATCCCCCACCCCCCGCAGGGTTTCTCTGTATAGATTTGGCTGTCCTAGAACTCACTCTAGCCCAGGCTGGCCTTGAACTCACAGAGATCCACCTGCTTCTGCCTCCTGAGTGCTGGGATTGAAGACGGGTGCCACCACTCCCTACTGCTTCCTCTTTCTGCCCGGTAGGTCCCTTACATACCGATTATAGCTTCCAGTTGAGTGTCTCTGTAGGATTCCCAGCGTGCAAATCAGTGGGTCTCTGTTTCTTGTGCCTCCTCTTGGGCCCTTTTTCTTCTATTTGTTTTGTCGTATTCTAATGTGTTGGGTTTTGTTTTATTTTATTATGTTTTATTGTATTATTGCTATCCCTTAGAGGCCTGTTTGTTTTCTAGTGGGAAGAACCTGGGTGAAAGCGGTAGGGTGGGGAGGGAATGGAGGGGGTAGAAGGAGGGGAACTATAATCAGGTTATATTTTGTGAGAAAAATGTCTGTTTCCAATAAAAGGGTAGGGGGAGTAGAGTTGCTAGTTATTTAACAAAACTTCCCAGAAAGTAAAAAAATAAAAATAATAATAATAAAATAAATGAGTTAGAGGATGAAACGCCAGAAATTAGAATTATTATTTCTGAATAGTCTAGGAAGAAGATTAATCAATAAAGAATCTTGCAAGCCAAAGAGTGACACAATTTAATTCTAGCACTCAAGGAGGCAGAGGCAGGCAGATCTCTGTGAGTTCCTGGTCTACAGAGCAAGTTCCAGGACAGCCAGCTCCATAGAGAAACCCTGTCTCAGAAAAAAAAAAGGAAGGAAGAATCTTGCAATTCTAAAAAAGAATGAAAAGGCTGATGGGGGTGCTAATCAGTATAAAAGAAGTGGGAAATTCCCTCCCTCAGACATGGTAGGAAAAGTTTTAGGTAATATAGGTTCCTTAAAGACAGTGGAGAAATACCCTCAGACTTGGGGAAGAGGGTGACATTTTTGTTTAAATTTACTTATTTTCATTTTATATGTGTATGGCTATTTTGCCTGTACGTGTAAGCACCCATGGAGTCCAGAAGAGGGCACAGGATCTCCTGAAACTGGAGTTAGAGACAGTTAATGAGCTGTCATGTGAGTGCTGGGAACCAAACCTCAGTCCTCTGCGAACAGAAAGTGCTCTTGACTGCTGAGCTGTCTCACCAGTCCCAAGGGAACAACTTTGAGTATAGGATTCTATACCCAGCAAAACTATCCCATGTGCCAGCATGGAATAGATGTTGAAGACTTGTCTTTCAGCCACCATGATAGAAGTTATCAGGAGATACACTCACGCAAAACAGGTGATAAAACCTGCCACAAAATATTTTATGTATGTCTTGTCAGAAAGGTCAGAATGACAGACAGCATAGTAAGAGAATAAAAAACTAAGTACACTGGGAAATATGAAACCCATTCAAAATCACATGTGAAAGGAAACCTAAGAGACTAGATGACTTCAGAATTGCGTGAGATTACTTTTTCCTCAAGAAATACAGAGTCCAGTCGAAGAAGCACGCTAAACCATACAAGGGAAAGAGTCGTTTCAGTTGACAGTGACACCATGCACAGTGGCCAGGCGAGGAGGTGGTTGTCGTCTTGGTGCAGCATTTGGCTCTCGCAGTAGCACATGTTTGGTCCTAACAAATAATTTATACTTTAATTCTAAAGTGGAAATATGAAAACTACCAAACTATGGCAAATCACAGACACAATGGAAAATGTGTCTCTTTTAAAATATGTGGTGTGCATATGTGCGTGGGGGTGGTATGTGTATGTGTGTGGGTTTGTGTGCGTGTTTATATATGGGGCAGAAAGAGACCAGTGGTGAACTCTGGGTGTCTTCCTCTATTGCTCAACACCATTATTGTTATTGTTAGTTATTATTATTATTATATTGTGAAACAATGTATTATTATTTTTGAAAGAATGTTCCTCGCTGAAGTTAGCATTCTGCTGTCCCAGGCCTTGTCTCCACCTCTCAACACTGGGATCATAGATGCACACTCTCACAAGTAGCTTTAACATGGTGCTGGGGACCCGAACTCAGATCCTCTAAACATTTTACCCTCTAAGCCATCTCCTTAGCCCTGGGCCTGGTTTGGTTTTTGTTGTTCTTTTGTTTTGTTAACATTATTTTGGCTTTCTGAGAATAAGATCTCACTTTGTAGCCCAAGCTGACCTCAAACTCACAGTGATCCTCCAGCTCCAGCATCCTGCATGCTGGGATTACAGGCATGAGCCACCATGCCTGCTAAGTATGAAAATGTACCATGCATGGCGGCACATCCCAGCATTCAGGAGGCGGAAGCAGGTGGATCTCTGTGAGTTGTGAGTTCGAGGCCAGCCTAGTCTACAAAGCAGGTTCCAGGACAGCCATGGCTACAAAGAGAAACCGTCCCGAAAAAACAAAAAATAAAAATTAATAAATAAAATAAATTTAAAAAACACCCTGACAATTTGGAATTTGTTGTGAAGAGAAGAAATGTTCAAAAGAAACATTCTGGTGTTGGCCGCTGTTCTTCTTAGACGGCAATGCTGGAAAAGCAGGTCATTGCTATGGGTACGCGGCTGCTGGGGAGTATGAGCAAGGATAACTTAGGGGCTTTTCCGTAGCTGATAACGACTAAAGTAGCCATCCCTATGATTACCAAAAACCTCTACAAGGCCTTCAGAGAAATTTCTCAACTGCACCACCTTGGAAAGCTGTGGCTTTTCCACTGGTTGCCCCAGTGCGTGGTGTCTGCCACCTTTGTGTGTTAGCTTTTTAGATAGTTCCATTCTGAACCAGGCAAAGTGAACGCCTTTAAGACCAGAACTTAAGAAGCAGAAGCAGATGGATCTCCATGAGTTCAAGGCCAGCCAGAACTTTAACACAAAGAAACCCTATCTTGAAAAAAAGAAAGATTTTTTTTATGTGTATGGATATTTTGCCTGCTTGTTTGTATGTGTACCCCATGTGTACAGTACTTGTGGAGGCCAGAAGTGGGCGTCGGAATCTCTGCTACTGGAGTTACAGGTGGTTGTGAGTTACCATGTGGATGCTGGGAACTGAGCACGGATCCTCTGCAAGACCAACTGAGCAGCCTTGCCTGCCCTGTGTCTGTAAATCTTATTTGAAGAACTCTCATATGCAACATATATTGCATTTCTATAACCCAAGTGTAATTGAGTGTGGACTTGGTGGGGGCGTGGTATGTGAGTTTGGGCCCCTGCTGCTCGAGCTTTCTGAGCACCGGTTACCTCACCGTTAAAACAGGGCAACAGTACTGAGTTATTAAACATGGTAACTGTTGTCATTGGGAAGTTGCAAGGCACGGTTCAAAAGACCCAGCCATTTCCTGGTCAGGTATATGATGCATGTCTCGGTGGGAATTCTGCTGCCTGTCCACGCTAATGTAATCACCCCTCCCGTTGCTAGGGGACACCCCCTTCCAGTGCTGGCTCTGTAGCGCCAAGTTCAAAATCAGCTCGGATCTGAAGCGGCACATGATCGTGCACTCGGGGGAGAAGCCTTTCAAATGCGAGTTCTGCGACGTCCGCTGCACCATGAAGGCGAACCTCAAGTCGCACGTCCGCATCAAGCACACCTTCAAGTGTCTGCACTGTGCGTTCCAGGGCCGGGACCGGGCCGACCTGCTGGAGCACAGCCGACTGCATCAGGCTGACCACCCCGAGAAATGCCCCCAGTGCAACTACTCCTGCTCCAGCCCGGCCGCCCTGCGCGTGCACAGCAGGGTCCACTGCAAGGACCGGCCCTTCAAATGTGACTTCTGCAGCTTTGACACAAAGCGGCCCAGCAGCCTGGCCAAGCACATGGACAAAGTGCACAGGGAAGGGGCCAAGACAGAGAACAGGGCCCCGCAGGGCAAGGATGGGCCGAGGGAGAGCGGCCCCCACCACGTGGCCCAGATTATCACCCAGAGGGCCTTCCAGTGTGACAAGTGTGGTGCCTCCTTTGTCAGGGATGACTCTCTGAGGTGCCATCGGAAGCAGCACAGTGACTGGGGTGAGAATAAGAACTCGAACTTGGTCACTTTCCCCTCAGAAAGCGTTGCTTCGGGGCAGCTCCTCCCGCTGGTCTCTGTGGAGCAGCTGGAGAGCACCGGAGCCCAGTCATGACCTCTGAAACAGCATGAGTGAGCGGTCTCGGGAATCTGAACAAAGCCAGTGCCAGCCCCTCTAGAGTTGGCAGCCCCGACCTCCCCAGCCTCCAGCAGTGGAGCAGCTGACCCAGGAGGGCAGAGGTGCCAAGGGAGGCTGCAGAGACGATGGCCCACAGCCCAGCTGCCTCCCCTGTAAGCATTCCTTGGATGATGAACTATGGCTTGGGTCATTCAAAGGTGGGGGCCACTAAGCACCCCTCTGCCCCGTTGGGGACAGTTGCTTTGTGTGGGTTGTGATCTGAAAACTGACTTGTCTCTGGTGGAGTTATTAAGCTGGTAAACCCAGAACACTGCATCTAAACTGAGCTGTGGAGGGGAAAGGAGTCCCTGCTCCATCGGGGTAAAGTTCTTTAACTTGGGTATGACTGTTAGTGTTGGCCGTATACATTTGTGCGGTGTCTTTTCTGGTTTTTTGCAATAAAAAGTGAACTCTATAGAGGGATGTGAGTGGCTTTAAAAGCATCCTTAAACAGGCTGTCCCCACCCCAGTCAGTAATTGATGGCAGACGCTCCTAGGATTTCCCAGAGAATTAGTCTCCCAGTGGAAGCGAGATGCAGTTTGAACTGATGGTGGCGCCAAAGATCCAAGCTAGCCCTAACGGCCTGCCTTCCGATGGTACAGAATTTGAACCACAAATGAAAAAAGTAAAAGTCTGGGGCCCAGGGTGTCCTGGACAGGGTCCCAGGTGAGTGGAGCAGACCAAGACTGGGGTCTTCCATGTAATACAGAGGACCCTAACTCAGTCCTCCTATCAGACCTGTCACTCAAAGCTCCAGCATCCAGATTGTGCAGTGGCATTTCATTTGTATTTTAATAAAAAAAAAAAAGCTTGCCTAGAGATCAGAGTATAACAGCCCCACTGGTCAGCCTTACAGACCAGGCAGTGGTGACACACAGCTTTAACCCAGTAGTCACACTAGTTGTCATAGAAACTGGGTGGTACATGTCTTTAATCCCAGCACTAGAGAGGATTATAAAACGGGAGGAGACAGCTCTTACACACAGACTCAATTCTGAGATTTCTGGAGGCAGGATCGCCATTTTCGGACTGAGGCTGAGGTAAGAGCCAGTGGCTGACTGTTTTGCTTTTCTGACCTCAGGAAAGTTTTATTATAGGCAGGGGCTCTATCACTGAGCCACACCCCTATCCCTTCACTGGGGGGTTCTAGGCAGGGGCTTTATCACTGAGCCCTATAGGATTGACTTTTTAGGCATCCAGAATTTTGTGTTTTCTGCCCCAGCTTGTTTTTTTTTTCCTTTAAAAAAAAAATTATTTACTTATTAAGTATAAGGTGTTCTGCCTGCATATGTCCCTGCAGGCCAGAAGAGGGCACCATATCTCATTACAGATGATTGCGAGCCACCATGTAGTTTCTGGGAATTGAACTCAGGACCTTTGGAAGTACAGCCAATGCTCTTAACCTCTGAGCCATCTCTCCAGGCCCCCAGCTGGTTTTCTTCAAACACTGCCCTTGTTTAATATGAAATTTTATGTGAGTTGGACGTGGTGGTAGTACGCTTCTGTCATCCCAGCATTTGGGAGATGGAGGCAGGAAGATCAAGAGTTCAAGACCAACCTGGACTACATGAACCCGTGTGAAAGAAAACAAAACTGACTCCTTAGCTACATAGTTAGACTTTTGGAATTGGGCTAAACAGATCGAGCATTGGGCAAAGGCACAGGATGTGAAATTTCTGTACACTGAATGAAGAACAACTAGGAAACACCAAGAGGCGGATTGGGGGTGTGGCTCAGTGATAGAGCCCCTGCCTAGAATCCCCAGTGAGGGGTTGGGGGCGTGGCTCAGCTATAGAGCCCCTAGTTACCTGACAGCACACTGCTGACACTGCCGAGAAGACCAAAAGGCTCCCTGGGGAATTCTCCAGCGCCATCTTGGATGTTGTCATCTCACTGGGTTACTCTTGTGTAAATGTCCAGGCCCCGGTGCGAGTTCTGTTGCTACCTCTCACCCTCTGTAGTCCATCTCACCTGCATTTCTAGGAACAAAAGGCTATTGGCTTTTCAGTAGCAACTTATAGATGGGAAACATGCACCGGGAAAGAGGTCGGCCTTATCCAAGGCATTTTGAGATAACAGCTGTGTGAACTCCAAGGGCCTTAGACCCAACCTGATATCACTTAACAAGTTTGTTTGTTCTCTAATTATTTATCTTTATTACTTATGTACATTGGTGTTCTGCCTGAATGTATGTCTGTGTGAGGGTGTCTGATTCCCTGGAACTGGAGTTGCTGTGTGTGTGCTGGGCATTGAACCCAAGTCCTTTGGAAGAGCAGCCAGTGAGTGCTCTTAACCACTGAGCCATCATCTCTCCATCCCCCTTGTTTTTTGCTTTTGTTTTGATTTTTGTTTTTTGTTTGTTTTATGGGGGGTTCTTTTTTTGTTTGTATGGGTTGTTTTGTTTTGAGACAAGGTTTCTCTGCGTAGCTTTGGAGCCTGTCCTGGAAATTGTTCTGTAAACCAGGCTGGCCTTGAACTCACAGAGATCTGCCTGCCTCTGCCTCCCTAGTGCTGGGATTAAAAGTGTGCGCCACCACTGCCCGGCTTAATTTTAATAAATTTTTATAAGGACATTCAGCTGGGTGTGGTGTTGCAGGTTGTAGTCCCATCATTCAGCAGGCTAAGGGACAAAGATAATGTAGCCTGGGCTACATTCTTTGTCTTCCTTCAAAAAAAAAAGAAAGAAAGAAAGAAAAAGGAGGTATAGAATAGTTCCATTGAAGAGCACTTGCCCGGTGTGCTCAAAACCCTGGTCCAGTCTTGAACTCCACACACACCAGGCAAGGGTGCGTACTGGAATCCAGCAGTGAGGAGGTGGAGACAGG
This sequence comes from Ondatra zibethicus, assembly GCA_004026605.1. Lineage (NCBI taxonomy): Eukaryota > Metazoa > Chordata > Mammalia > Rodentia > Cricetidae > Ondatra > Ondatra zibethicus. The sequence goes on from PVIU01000609.1 coordinate 49,603, forward strand.
AGACCAGCCTGGGTACCGGAGCATACATGCATACCTACAATCCTAGCACCGGATAGGAGGGTCGTGAGTTAAAGGCCAGCCTAGGCTACAGAGCAAGGCCCTGTCTCATTGGGGGAAAAAACAAAAGAAGGGATATAGAGTCTTGGAAGTGCTTAGGGAAGGGCTGTTTCATACCAGCTAGGGTCCAAGCTGTGTGCTGGAAAACTGGCTTCCTCTTCTCTTTATTCCTCTCAGCTGTGAAGTCTTCAGAGCTAGGAGCCCATAGGGCACAAACTCTCACTCCTTGCTGGGAGTCCAAGAAGGAAGTTGCCTCAACTCTTGGTAGCATCACCACCAAGTGACACGTAAGCCCCAACTCTGGGTTACCCTGACTGTCCCTAAGAATCCTCCAGAGCTAGAACCAGGAGAAGATGGTAGCATCAGGTCCAAGGTGAGGGGCTTCAACCCAGGCTCCAAGTCTGTTGTTTGCATTTCTTCTTTCTCTGCTCCTCCCTCCCTCCTCTGCCTCTTCTTTTTCAGACAGTCTCACATAGCATGTATCAGGCCAGCCTCTAACTCCCTAGGTAGCCAAGGAAGACCCTGTGCTCACGATCCCCCCTACCTCTACCTCCTGAATGCTGGCGTTATAGGCACACAGCACCAAGCCAATTTGCAGGGTTCAGTGTATGCTAGGCAAGCAGTCTACCAAGGAAGCCACATCCCTGAGAGTGTGTGTATCGTTGGCACAGTTGCCAGAAGAGGATATCAGATCCCCTATTGCTGGAGTTACAGGCCATTCAGGGTAGGTGCTGAGAATGAAACTCAGGTTCTCTGAAAGAGCAGCAAGTGCTCCTTAACCACTGGGCCACTTCTCCAACCCCAAGCACTATTTCCTAAGCGTGAGTGAATAACAGTCCCGTGAGTCACCACTTTGCTCCTGTCCCAGGATTTGCATGGAAATTAGGATGAGATGGGTCCTGCAAACGTACATACGGTTCCTGTGTATAAAGTGTGTAGAACTGGCTTATGTAGGTTTGTCTCCTCTCTCTCTCTCCTTCCTTTCCTCCCTCCCTCCCTCTCCCTCTTTTTCTCTGTCTCCCCCCCCCACCATGTGTGTACGTGCAGATGTACATGTGTGACCAGAGGTCAACCATGGATGTTATTTTTCCTCAGATGCCATCCAGGTTGAGACAAGGTTTCTCACTGATGTGAAGCCCAGGGCATAGGCTAAACTGGCTCGTCATCCAGCCCAGGGGTCCTCCTGTTTCTGACCCTACTCCTCCCAACCTTCACCCCCAGGGCTGCCACGCTTGGCTTTTTTTTTTTTTCCTGAAATTGTCGTAGCCCAATCTTGAACTTTCTATGTAGCCCTGAGGTTAGTCTTGAACTCTTGATCCTCCTGCCTCCACCTCTCGAATAAGAAATATGTCTCCTGTCGCCCCCCCCCAATTTCATTTATATGTGAGAGAAGAGACATTCATGTCACATGAATACAGTACCATGGAGGCCAGAAGAGGGCATCAGATCTCCTGAGGATGGGGCCTCAGGCATTTGTGAGCCCCCTGAGAAGGGCGCAGAGAACTGAATTTGGTCCTTTGGAGGAGTGCGTGCAGACAGCGATCCACTGAGCAGTCTCTCCAGCAGTGCACGCACTCCTGGCTTCTCCGATGTGGCTTCTAGGGACAGAGCTAGGATCTCCATGCTTGTGTGGCTGTCGCTTTCCCAACTGAGCCATCTTCCCAGCCTCCGATTTTGGTTTTGAACAGGTTTGTGTTACAAGGTTTGTCTTAATCACTGGGATTTCAGCCCCACCTTTACCAGGTGCCCGAGGCAGGGCTCAGCCAACACCCAGCCCCTCCCTGATCCTGTTCACGGGCTGCGGACCTGTACTCTCCACCTTCTCTGTCCCTGCCCGGAGCTTCCCAGCTTGTCTCTATGTTCAGTAGCGGTCCTTAGAGTGACAGATCTGGGTAGGTGGTGACAAAGCAATCCCAAAGAAACTTCTTATTAAAAATATCTTCTCGGCAGAGTGTGTATGTCCAGCGCATTCAGTGTGACTGCCCGGCCTACCTGAGCGCCAGTGTGACCCGTGACCAAACGCAGTCAATCACCGTACTCCGCAGCACCTTCCGCCCAGGCCGGCGTTCACCTCCTAGCTGAACATCAGTGCCCTTTGACCAACAGCTGCTCTCCCTCAGGCCCTGGGAATCCCTGCTCCGCTTTCCCGGAAGCCACCTGCTGTGATAAGCTAATGGGTTGAGTGTCGGAAACCCTGCCTCTGGCTGGCTTTCGCCTCTGGCTGGGGGCTCTCTATCTGCCTTTTTCCTGTGTCCAAATCTTCAACACCAGGCCCTGGGTGTAAACTCTCAGAAGGAAGGCGTGTGCGCCCCTTCCCTTGAAGACGGCTAGAAAATTGCTTTATATACACCTGGAGGTCAGGGGTCAACCCTCAGGTCTTATTCCTTGGCCGTTGTCCATCTTTTTTATTTCATTTTTAAATGTTTTTGTTACACCCCCTTGACACCCCCTACATCTACCTCTGTCTGTCTCTGTCTCTCTGTCTGTGTCTCTGTCTCTCTCTGGGGTCTTGTGGGTGTGGGGGAAGCATGTATGGGCCACCTCATCAGTGTAGAGATCAAAAGACAACTTGCAAAGTCAATCCTCTCCTTCCACAGTATGGTTCTAGGGGCTGAAATCAGGCCACCGGGCTTAGCAGCAAGCTCCTGGACCAGCTGAGCCATCTCCCCAGCCTCTGCACTTGTTTTCGCCTCCTGGAGGCAAACCTAACTTGGGTTTTATTGGTGAGCACTTGTGACTTTTGTAGGTCGGCAGACAAATGTAAGGGATCAAATTATATGTGACAAGGACTGGGCCTGCAGCCCCTGGAATTGTGGTTCTTGAAGGCTAGTTTAGGCTGTTAACCCTTAGCTCCTAAATACAGCTTTCTCTTTCTTCTCCCTGGAGGCAGGCAGTAGCTGTCAGTTACAGCAGGGAAGCTTGTAGTTTAGCCTCTGGTAGGATGACATAACAAAACTCTTCGGATGTTGAGTGGCCAGTAGTGTGGGATGCTGAGCTGCCTTTTTTCTTCTTCCTCCTCCTCCTTTTCTTCCCGGATACAGGGTTTCTCTGTGTAGCCTTGGTTGTCCTGAGACTCACTCTATAGACCAGGCAACCCTCGAACTCGGATCCTCCCACCTCTGCCTTCAAAGCGCTGGGGTTGAAAGTGTGTGCCACCCCGCTGGCTACAATGGGCTGCTGCTTAGTTCAGAGCCAGATGTCATGCCTTAAATCACAACACCCGGGAAACCAAAGCAGAAGGATTTCCACGAGTTCCAGGCCAGCCAAGACTATCTAGATAGGGACCCCATCTTTAAAAAAAAAAAAAAAGATTGGGGGAGGAGTGCACTTCCAAATTGATGAGCTTATTAAAATTTCTGACCTTGGGTCAGCAAGACGGCTCGTTGGGTAAAGGTGTTTGTTGCCAACACCAACAACCTGGGACCCACAGAGTGTGAGGAGAGAGCCAAAGCCCTCAGATTGTCTCCTAACCTTCACATGCATCCCACCATACACACAACAGATTTTTTTTAAGGCAAACATGGTGGTACACACCTTTAATCCCAGCACTCTGGAGGTAAAAACAGACAGATCTCCATGTGTTTCAGGTCAGCCTGGTCTATATAGTGAGACCGTGTCTCACAAAAACGACAAAACAAACAAGATCATAAAAGGTAAATAAAAACTGTGGAAATGGGTGTGCACAAGGGCCACACAGCAGCATCGTGCAGGGGAACAGGCACAACCAAAAATCTGAGAAGAGAGCGGTTCCCTTATCAGGCCACACTATGGGTGCTGAGTACACAGGCCTTAAAAGGAACCGGGGACCCACTCGCATTAGCAATGAGAGTGGCTCAGAGGCGATTGTTAAACAGAAAAGGAAAACAGAGCAAGGCTGTGGCCCAGAGCCTCCCTAAGAGGGTCATCCCCTTATGCTTGTAACTTTTTACTATATTTTCCTGTATTTCTTCTGTGCGCATGTGCACATGTATAGGTGCGTGTGCACACGTGTGCCAAGGGGAGAGGACGATTTGCTGCCAGTTCTCTCCCCCATCACATGGGTCTGGGGGTCAAGCTTAGGTCATCAGGCTTGGCAGCAAGAGACTGCTGAGCCAACTCACCAGCCCCACACCCTCACTGCTTTGTTGGGTTGTTTGTCTTTAAGATTTATTTATTATGTTCACAGTGTTCTGCCTGCGTGTATCCCTGCAGGCCAGAAGAGGGCCCCAGATCTCATTACAGGGGGTTGTGAGGCATCGTGTAGTTTCTGGGAATTGAACTCAGGACCTCTGAGCAGCCAGTGCTCTTTTTGTTATTGCTGTTGTTTTCCAACACAGGGCTTCACTGTGTAGCCCTGGCTGTCCTGGAACTCTCTTTGTAAACCAGGCTGGCCTCAAACACCGAGATCCGCCTGCCTCTGCCTGCCAAATGCTGGGATTAAAGGCGTGCGCCTCCACCGCCTGGCTCAGCCAGTGCTCTTACTTAACCTGTGAGCCATTTCTCTGCACCCTTTACTATTTTAAAAATACATAGAGCCGGGTGGTAGTGGCACACATCTTTAATTCGAGCACTTGGGAGGCAGAGGCAGGCATATCTCTCTGAGTTCGAGACCAGCCTGGTCTACAAGAGCTAGTTCCAGGACAGGCTCCAAAGCTACAGAGAAATCCTGTCTCAAAAAACCAAGAATAAAATAAGATAGAATTAAATTAAAAGAATAAATAAATAAAAACACAGATGGGGCTGGAGAGATGGCTCAGGGGTTAAGAGCACCAATTGCTCTTCCAGAGGACCCAAATTTTTGTTTTTGTTTCTGCTTTTCTTTTTTTTTAAATTGATATTTATTGAGCTCTACATTTTTCTCTGCTCCTCTCCCTGCTGCTCCCCTCCCTCTCTCAATCCTCCCCCAAGGGTCCCCATGTTCCCAATTTACTCAGGAGATCTTGCAGAGGATCCAAATTTTATTCCCAGCACCTACATGGCAGCTTACAACTGTCTATAATTCTAGTTCCAGGAGACCTGACACCCACGGCAAAATACCAATGTATGTTAAATAAAAATAAATTAATTAAAAAAATAAAAATACATAGATTGAGCAGTGATTGCAGCTCAGGGGTAGAGATTAGTCTCCAGCATAGCAAAAATACGTGTGTGTGTAGTATGTATGTGTATGTATGTATTGTCTTAAAAGACATAAAAATAACTTTAATAATGGTTACCTCTAGTAAGGAAACAGATGTGAAGAGAAAACTTCTTGGGCTGGTGAGATGGCTCAGCGGTTAAGAGCACTGACTGCTCTTCCAGAGGTCCTGAGTTCAATTCCCAGCAACCACATGGTGGCTCACAGCCATCTGTAATGAGATCTGGTGCCCCCTTCTGGTGTGCAGGTGTACATGGAAGAAATGTTGTATACATAATAAGTAAATAAATCAAAAAAAAAAAAAAAAAGAGAAAACTTCTTTTTAAATCTTTTATTCCTACCAGGCAGTGGTGGCACACGCCCTTAATCCCAGCACTCGGGAGGTGGAGGCAGATGATCTCTGAGTTTGAGGCCAGCCTGGTCTACTGAGGGAGTTCCAGGACAGCCAGGGCTACAAAGAGAAACCCTGTCACCAAAAAACAAAAGAGAAAGAAAAAACGTTTTTTCCTTACACCTGATTGGGGTCTATGTGCATATGATAGCAGATGCCTGTGAGGCAAGGGGCCTCAGAGCCCCCAGAGCTGGAGTTACGGGGGCGGCTGTGAGCCACCTCGCGTGGGTGCTGGGAACCAAACTAGAGCAGTACTCGCTTTTAACCACTGAGCTGTCGTCTTTCCAGTGAAGCAAACCCCGCCACTGAACACAGAGCTCAGCCACACTGCCGCCCCAGGGGTTCTCCCGGCTCCCCGAGCCCAGGTCAGGGGCACAGTTTGGCACTGCTACACCTGGCTCCTCCTGGATGCTGGGATCAAACTCAGGTGCCTCTCACCAGCCCCCTAGATGTGTAATTAAAAAGAATGCTTCACCTGAATGCACAAAGCACTTACTGTGGATAGGATTATTTCTTTCCGCGGGATTCCCCAAAATTGAATTCCTGGGCCAAAGGTTCTGCGCATGCTTGTGGCTCTTGCTTCTGTGTTAATTTAGACAAGCAGATCACACTACAGCATTAGCAGCTTCATGACATCAGAGGAGAAGTTTGTAAAAGTCTACTGGGGGGGGGGGTCCAGGAGATGCTCAGAGGGGAGCCCTGGTGCCAGAAGGTCAGACAGGGAACTAGGGCTCCCTGGATCTTTACTCTCTCTGAAACCACAAGCTCCTGGTTCAGCAAGAGACCCTGACTCAAAAACAAGGTAGAAGCCAGGCAGTGGTACACACACCTTTAATCCAAGCACTCAGGAGGCAGAGGCAGATAGATCTCTGATTTCGAGGCCAGCGTGGTCTGCAGAGCTAGTTCCAGGACAGGCTCCAAAGCTACAGAGAAACCCTGTCCCGAAAAACCAAGGTAGAGAGGGCTGTCCCTCCAGCTCAGTGGGTAGACACCTGCCGCGAAGCCAGATGACCTAATCAAAATCTCTGGAACCCGAACGATGGAAGGGAAGGATACACTCCTGCAAGTTGTCCTCAGACCTCCACGTGTGAGCATGGCTGGGGCTCTGCCTCCCCCTACCCACTGTCTGTCTAGAACCACAGTTTTGCATTGTGATGATATTTTTAAAATCTCAAGCCATGCAGATGGTTCAATGGGTTTATTTGCCACCAAGCCTGGTGATGCGAGTTTTCGAGCCTGGGGACCGACATAGCATTAAGAAGAGGAGCAGCAACTCCTGCAGGTTGTCCTCTGACTTCCACAAGCTGTGTCATGTGCACGAATGCACACACACACACACACACACATGTGTGCAGACACACCCATGCATGCACACATGCACAAACACACATACATGAACATCACCCACACACATACAGGCACGTCACCCACACACCCACAGAAACAGACACACATACACACAGATACACACACATACACATATAACTTAATCTCAGCTGGTCATGATGGTAAATGCCTATAATCTCAGCACCTAGGAAGCTGAGTTAAGAGGATTGCCAAATTCAAGACTCTTCATAGTGAGACCCTGTCAAAAAAAAAAAAAAAAAAAACCCTCAAATTACTGAGTGTTCTTTTGTGAGAAGAGGTTGGAGATGGGAGTGTCGCACGCACATAGTCTAGGTTATCCTGGAATTCACTATGTAGATGAGGCTAGCCTTGGACTTGCGATCCTCCTGTCTCTGCCTCTCAGCTGTTGGAATTACAGTGAGAGCCACCATATCCTACTAGGTTTTGAATGAGGTGTCAACATACAGCCGTAAAATCCACCAACCCTCAATCAACAACACAGTAAGCTTTGTAAACATCAACTCATTTGAAAGTTGGCCACTTGAATGCAAAATTTTTATAGTAACCATCCAAAAGGCATGCTATTAAAATTTTGGGCTTTTTGCACCAAGAGTATTGGGAATTTATCCTACATCCCTTGACTCACTCAAGCAACATAAAGTATCACTTGTCCATAGATCCTAGGACTCAGCAAATGCTGGACCTCTAATGGGACAGGGTGTGCTCCCTGTGACCTGACGCTGCCAGCACAATTGGTTTTCGGTGATGACTCTACTTGCAATTGGCCAAGAGGGAACCATTTCCATCGATTTCCTATCATGGCTGCCCAGACTCCCACATTTAAATGTAAATCTTGACAGTGGAGCAAGATGGTGATCCGGAAGGGCTGGGAGAGCTGGAAACCACAATCAAATGAGTAGACAGATCTGCAGACAGAGCTCATTGTGTCAAAAGAAGAAGGAAGAGGAGGAGGAGGAAGAAGAGGAGGAGGAGGAGAAGGAGAAGGAGAAGGAGAAGGAGAAGGAGAAGAAGAAGAAGAAGAAGAAGAAGAAGAAGAAGAAGAAGAAGAAGAAGAAGAAGAGGGGCCTTGAGGGAGGGAAGCCGCTGCTGTCCTTCAGCAATCTCTTAAAGTTTGATCTGCTTGATTTCTTATTGCATTTATTTTGGGAAAGAGTTTCACTATATAGCACTTATTGGCCTGAAACTCACTATGTAGACGGGGCTAGCCCCTGCATCCTGAGGGCTGGGATTAAAGGTGTTAGAGATGGAACCAGAGCTTCATGCATGCTAGGCAAATGCTCTGCCTGCTAAGCCACAGCCACAGCTTCCTCAGGCATCACCTGATGCTCACTCAAAGTCTAGTCTCTTATTTCTGTGTGGCCACGCCCCTGAGGAGGGGCCTCTGAGTGGGTAAACTGCCAGTACTCCACCTCCCCTTAAGGTGTCACTAAGTGACTCTGCTGTGGCTTCCAAGGGCTGTGGCCACCGAGTTGGGTGGTCAGAAGGCACAGGGGGAAATGACTCGGTGTTATGACAAATCTCCTATTTCCTCTACTGCCTGGTGAACAAAGCAACAGTGTGCTGATGTGCCTCACCTGCTCTGCCAGCTGGTCTGGCACACCTGGTCCTCTGAAGCCCTGGAACTTTCTATTTGAACCTTCATATATGGGCCACATAGATAAGTCACTTACTGTTGTTATTGGTCCTCGCCCACCCCACTCCACCCCATCCCACCCCGCTGAGGACCCGGCATTATCACTTGGGCTCTGGGTGGACTCCAGAGAAATGTACCACAGTAGTTCTGCTCTTGGGCTGGAGAGATGATGAAAAACACTGGCTGCTCTTCCAGAGGACTTGGGTTCAGTTCCCAGCACCCATAGAGCGGCTCACAGCCATCTATGGCTTCATGTGGTTGCTAGGAATTGAACTCAGGACCTCTGGAAGAGCAGCCAGTGCTCCAGCCCCAGGTTTTTATTTTTGTACTGATGCTAATGTCTTCATTCTAGCGAATATGTTATGGTTACTCCAGAGAAGCTGGGGGACGATGGTGGGGCAACACGGCACACTGCCCTACAGCAATGCCAGAATTCCAGTTTTGTTTGGGGTTTGGGAGTTTTAAAGTTTTGTTTTGTTGCTGATGTAGGTTTTGAACCCAGGTCCTCACATGTGCCAGCAAGCACTCCAACACTAAGCTGTGTCCCCCACACCTCCTTTTTCTTTTAATTTGTAAACAAGGTTTCATGAAGTTGCCCACGGGGCCTCAACACCGTTTGAGTCAATCTGACACCACCGTCCGGTCTCCAAGGCACCAGGCATACATGCACTGTACAGACATATCTGCAGGCAAAACACCACACACATAAAAGTAAACAGATCAGATTTTTTTTGTAAAAGAAAGAAAATGTCCCTCAACAATTACACTGAGCTAAGATGCCAACAGTGTAATTGTTTTAACTAGCCACGCATTGGGGTCCCTCTTCCAGCTTGAGGTAACAGAGAGTCAATGTATTGCTGTGAAGAGATACTGTGACCGTGGCAACTCTTATAAAGGAAAACAATTAATTGGGGTGGCTCGCTTACAGTTTCAGAAGTCCAGTCCGTTATCATCATGATGGCAAGTATGACAGCGTGCAGGCAGATGTGGTGCTGGAGAAACAGCTGGAGTCCCACATCTTGCAGGCAACAGGAAGCCAACTGGCAATCACACTGAGGGAAGCTTCGACAAAAGAGACCTCAAAGCCCGCCCCCACAGTGACACACTTCTTCCAACAAGGCCACACCTCCTAAGAGTGCCACTCTCTTTGGGGACCATTTTCTTTCAAACCACCACAGTCAGTTCAGCCCCATTGAAGCAAAGACCTCGATGTCCTTCATGTCTGCTATCTGCTCAACTAATTTTTGCTCATTTTATCCTCTTCTGGCTTAGTCCTCATTTTTTTTTTTGTAAAATGAAAACATTAGGGGCTGGAGAGATGGCTCAGAGGTTAAGAGCATTGCCTGCTCTTCCAAAGGTCCTGAGTTCAATTCCCAGCAACCACATGGTGGCTCACAACCATCTTTAATGGGATCTGGTGCCCTCTTCTGGCCTGCGGCATACACACGGACAGAATATTGTATACATAATAAAAATAAATAAATATATTTAAAAAAAAAAGGTTTAAAAAAAATGAAAACATTATTTATTTTTATTTATTATATACAGTGTTCTGTCTACATGTTTGCCTGAACGCCAGAAGAGGGCGCCAGATCTCAGTACAGATGGTTGTGAGGCACCATGTGGTTGCTGGGAATTGAACTCAGGACCTCTGGAAGAGCAGTCAATGCTTTTAACCTCTGAGCCATCTCTCCAGCCCCCTTTTTTAATTTTAATTTAAGTTCTTTATTCTATTTTATTTTTGTATAGGACAGGAGGCAAGAAAATGTTTTACTGCCTGGCATGGGTTTGCATCCACCCAACAACCAAACCATGCCTATTTGTGGCTATTATCACAGTTCATACCTCAGGGAGGAAGAAGAGTAGGAAGTGACCACCCTCTGCACACACCCCATAAGTTCCTCAGCTTCAGCACAATGCTAGCTGAGGAATGACATGGACTCTGAGGCACTAGCGCTGACTGCCTCACTTCGATGGGTGGAGGGAGGAACTGCTTGCAGGGACTCTGTGACTACCTGTGGCCTGTTCTTAGTTCACGTCGTTCTTTTATGTGAATTACAGAGCTGAACCACTAGATTCATTGCTTGCCTCTTTTTCTCCTTTCCTTCCCCTCCACTCCCCTGTCTGAGTTTTGTTTTTTAAGATTTATTATCATGGCTTTGGTGGCATACACCTTTAATCCCGAAACTCGGGAGGCAGAGGCAGGAGGATGTCTGTGAGTATGAAGCCAGCCTGTCCTACAGAGCAAGTTCAGTACAGCCAGAGCTACACAGAGAAACCCTGTCTGGAAAAAAAAAATAAAAAAACAAAACATTTTATTTTTATTTATGTATATGTTGTGAATGCAGGTGCCCACGGAGGCCAGAAGAGGGCGCCATATTCCAGAGAGCTAGAGTTGAGAGCCTCCAGGTGCAGGCACTGGGAACCAAACTTGCTTGTGGTTTCTGTTGCACTGAAACACAAGGGAAGAATCTCTTGGATCTACCCTCCTCCAAAAGGCTGAGGCAGCAGGCTAGCCTCGGCTACAGTGTTGACACTGTTTTGTCAACTTTACTGGATCTGGAATCGAGTAACAAACAGCCGAGGGCACCTGTGAGGATTTCCTCCATCGGTTTAATTCAAGTGAGAAGACCCACCCTAAACATGGCAGCCGGACAGAAACCTAAGCAGGCAAAGCTCTTGATCGTTGCTGCTGCAGCCAATGCTCATTCTTGATGGCTTCAGTCATCCGATGTGGACTGAAGACCAGCGACTCTCCAGGAATCCTCCAGGCCTGCAGGGCCAAGCTGGGCCTGCTGAAGCATCCAGCCTTGTAGACCAAGCAGCTACAGTGTTCTCGGCTCTTCAGTAGGAGACAGCCATTGTTGCTGGTCTTAGATGGTATCGTGTAAATCAATTGAAAACCCCTTTTTAATACATATTCATTCTATTGGCCAACACGACAACATAGCAGGACCCTGTTACCAAAAACCAAGTCAAGCAAACAAACAAGAAGCCTCGGCTCCAGAGCCCCCTCGTTCCTCGGACGGAGGCTGGGGTCCAGTTTTTGTCGCCAGCTTTGGGCTCCAAGTTTGCGTTCCCCACTGTTTGATTGATCGCTCTCTGGGTAAACAGCAGCGGGGCTTGCTCTGTGGGTGGGAGAAAGGTGCACGTGGAGTCCGTCACTCCTCCATGTCCCGCCCTGGGCCATCCCGGAGGCCTTCTCCATGCTCCCAGGCTTCTTCCCCCTACACTCGCCCCTTCCGCTTTCCAACCCCAGCTTCAAGAAGGTGGCTCCGTCAGTAAAGTGCTCATCTCACATTCGTGAGAACTGGAGTACATCCCCCCCAGCACCCATGGAAAAGCTGGGTGCAGACATGCCCCACCTAGAATCCTAACGCGAGGAAACAGGCAGATGGACGATGCACACTGGCCAGACAGAGTCGCCAAATCCATGGCTCCAGGCTCAGTGACTCATTTGAAGAGATAAGGGCTGAAGAAGATACCTGATGCTGACCTCTGGCCCCGTCCATGCTCATGTCCACACACATAGCCACACATGTACTCATACAACCTTTCACCTGTGACAAATGACTAACTCAAATTATCCCTTTGTTAGTGACCCCTAACTTTACTTCTGAATAAGCATTTTTTACCCAGCCCATAAATCGGCACTTTCTGTTCACAAGTCATTAAAATCCTCCTGTCTTTCGTGAACACCCATTAATTGTCTCGAGAAGATTAGGGTGCCTAATAGCACTTAATGGAGTTCACACACACACACACACACACACACACACACACACACACACACACGCCCTAAAGGCACAGTCACTGCCCCTGAGGAAATGGGATCGGGTGATTCACTTGCATTCTCTTGATATATTTTAATATTTCTAAGAAGAAAAAGATCTGACAGGTTCAACCAGAAGACAGAAGTCTTATGTTTTGTTTGTTTGTTTTTTAACTTATAGCTGAGGGGCTGGGGATGTGACTTGATTAGCAGAGTGTACAAGAAGGCCAGGGCACCTTCCCCAACAAAGCAAAAGCCAGGCACAGTGGCCCACACCTGTCACCCCAGCACTCTGGAAGCTGAGGCAAGAGGATAGGATCGGGAATTCAAGGTCATCCTTGGCTATGTGGTGAATCTGAGGCTACACGAATCAGTCTCAAAAGCTGGGAGAGGATGTCGAAAAAATGGCTCTCATCACATTAATTTTTTTTAAATATTTATTTATTTATTATGTATACAGTATTCTGTCTGTGTGAAGGCCAGCAGAGGGCACCAGACCTCATGTCAGATGGTTGTGAGCCACCATGTGGTTGCTGGGAATTGAACTCAGGACCTTTGGAAGGGCAGGCAATGCTCTTAACCGCTGAGCCATCTCTCCAGCCCCATCACATTAATTTTTTAAATAATTTTTTTTTATTTAGTGGTGTGTGGATGTGTGTATCACACACGTGGAGGCCAGAGGACAACCGTTAGGCATCAGCTCTCTGCTTCCACCTCTGTGGTTTTCCGGGAGTGAGCCGGGTTTCTGACTAAGCGCCCTTGCCTGCTGAGCCATCTCCATGCCCTCTGTTCATTTTGAATTTTTTTTTTTAAATGTGTCATTCTGAGGACATGCAGGTTCCTTTTTTTTTAAGATTTATTTATTTAGCATGTATACAGTGCTCTGCCTGCATGTATGCCTGCAGGCCAAAAGAGGGCACCAGATTGCATTATAGATGGTTGTGAGCCACCATATAGTTGCTGGGAATTGAACTCAGGACCTCTGGGAGCACAGCTTGTGCTCTTAACCACTGAGCCATCTCTCCAGCCCTATCATTTTGAATTTTTTTAATTCCATTTATTTGTTGGGGGGGCACAGGAAGTGTGTGTGGAGGTCAGACAACTTTCAAGGACTGGGTCTCTCCTCCCACTATATGGGTTCTGGGAATTGAACTTAAGGGGTTAGGCACGTACAGCAAGTGCCCTTCCCCAGTGAGCCACCTCACTGGCCCTCGGGGTTATTTATTTAAAGCAGTGGTTCTCACTTGTGGGGGTCCCATACTAGTTATCATGCATACCAGATTAGAGTTCATAACAGTAGCAAAGTTACAGTTATGAAATAGGAATGAAATAATTTTATGGTTGGGGTCACCACAGCATGAGGAACTATATTAAAGGGTCACAGCATTAGGAAGGCTGAGAACCATTGGCTAAAGAGATAGTCCACTCATATAATTCAATATTCAAAAAGTTCAGAGAGCCACACGTCAATATTGTCACAGTCATCCAGGGTCCCAGCCCAGAAGCACCCACTGTGACTAGCCTGTAAAGACCTTCTTGAGTAGCTGGGGTTTGTGGCACACACCTTTAATCCAGCAGACGCGGGCAGATCTCTGTGAGCTTGAGGCCAGCCTGGGCTACAGAGCTCTTGAAGTCAGTCTCCCTTCCTCCTTTCCTCCCTCCCTCCTTCAGTGTGTGTGTGTGTGTCACAAGATAGCCCAGGTTGGTCTTGAACTGCTGACAGTCCTCTTGCCTCAGTTTTCCAAGTTCTGGGATGACAGGTGTGAACCACCATGCCCAGCTTTTTGGAAATTTACTTATTCACCAAGCGAATATTGTGTGTGTGTGTGTGTGCGTGTGCATGTGTGTGTGTGAGAAAGAGAGAGAAAGTCAGAAGGGTGTCAAATCCCCTGGGGTAGGAGTTACAGCATTTGTGAGCTGCCTGTTGTGGGAATCAAACCCGGGTCCTTTCCAACATGCTCTCAACCCCTGAGCCATACCTCTCCAGTCCCCAGTTTTTTTTGTTTGTTTGTTTGTTTGTTTTCCAAGACAGGGTTTCTCTGGGTAGCTTTGGCTGTCCTGGAACTCACTCTGTAGACCAGGCTGGCCTCAAACTCACAGAGATCCACCTGCTTCTGCCTCCCTAGTCCTGGGATGCAAAGACTTTTTTTAAATGTCTGTATGTATAAACCTGTCTATGTGCCCCACATGTATGCAGTGCCCACAGAGACCAGGAGAGGGTGTTAGATGCCCTGGAACTGGAGTTCCATGTAGTAACTCCCCTGATGTAGGAGCTGGGAACTGAACCTGGTTCTTATGCATGAACAGTGAACACGCCAGACAGCCATGTCATTTCTCCAGCTGTGTCACTAAGCAAATACTATGAACACAGCCTTTCTATTCACTGTTACAACTGAACTGAATCACATTAGTGTGGTCTACATAAGACCTCTGTCTCAATAAAATACACACACACACACACACACACACACACACACACACACACGGGTTAGGAAGGGAGGGGAGTATAGCCCAGTCCATAAAGTAAATATCTTAAAAGTTCATGGACCTGATTTGACTCCCCAGGACCCATAGGGTGGGGGTATGAGCCAGTAAGCCCAGCACTGGGGAGGGAAAAAAAGGCGGAGCCCTGGGGGTCATGGGCCAGCCTAGGCTAATCTGTAAGTGCCAGGCTAGGGAGTCTCGTTCTCACATGTCGACATGGTTTCTGAGAGTGACACCTGAGCTTGTCCTCTGACCTGTGCATACACATGCAGTCTTAAAATGTATTTAGGGGCTGGGAACATGGCTCAGTTGGTAAGAACACTGGCTGCTCTTCCAGAGGACCCAGGTTCAATTTCCAGCGTGTATATGAAGGCTCACGACTCCACTTCCAGGGCATCTGACACCCTCTTCTGGCCACCTGTATGAACATGGTGCACACAAATACATGCAGGCTCTCACACATACACATATGAATAAAGAACTTGAAAAGAAAATCTGTTTGGGGGCTAGAGAGATGGATCAGCGGTTAAAAGCACTGGCTGCTCTTCCAGAGGTCCTGAGTTCAATTCCCAGCACCCATGTGGCCCCTCACAACCATCTGTAGTGGGACCTGATGCCCTCTTCTGCCATAAAGGTGTATAAGCAGATAGGGCACTCATACATAAAATAAATTAATAAATCTTTAAATTTTTTTAAAGATTTATTTATTATGTATACAACATTCTGCACACCAGAAGAGGGTGATAGATCTCATTACAGATGGTTTGTGAGTCACCATGTGGTTGCTGGGAATTGACCTCAGGACCTTTGGAAGAGTAGTCAGTGCTCTTAACCTCTGAGCCATCTCTCCAGCCCCCAATTGTTTCCTTCTTGTGGGGGAAAAAAAAGCTAGCAAAATTGTCAGAAGTGGGCCATCACAAAAGAATAGATCTTCCATTCTTTCGACAACTTGTCTCAGAGATCTTACTATAGGCCAGGGAGACCTTGAGACTCTGATAAGTAGCACAACTTGACTAAGAATATTCCAACTCTTTGAACAGGTGACCCCAGAGCTCTGGATGAAGTGTCAGAAGTGGGCGGAGAGCCAGGGAGCCCTGGATGAAATGGGGAGGGCTGGCATGTCATCTAAACATGCCTTTCCTGGTGACAAATGACACCACAGGGGGTGAGGTGGGGCTGTGGCCTTCTCCAAAGCAAGTGTGACACGTGATAACTGGGGGCTGGACACACTGCAAGTTAAAGCCTGGTGCGTAAATCTGAGATGCTCAAATGTGCCATCCCTGGGTCAGTCTGTAAGAGCACACTCCTGGCTTGGTGCCCTTCAGAAAGGGCCTGGAGTGATGTGAAAGAAATGACCACCAAATGGGGTGGCACTATGAGGAGGTGTGGCCGTGTTGGAGTAGGTCTGGCCTTGTTGAAGGAAGTGTGTCACTGTGTGGGTAGGGCTTCAAGGTTTCCTAAGCTCAGGCTACACCTAGTTCAGTTCACTTCCTGTTGCCTGCCGATAAGAGTTGTTGTGGCTTCCCAGTAGCAGCCATGATGGCGCAAGCCTTTAAGGCCAGCACTCAGGAGGCAGAGACAGGTGGATCTCTATGAGTTCAATGCCAGCCTGGCCTACAGAGTGAGTTCCAGGACATCCAGGACTGCACAGAGAAACCCTGAACTATGGTGATCTGTACCATCCTCATTGGCAGCAGTAAAATCTCCAACCCCCCACATAGTCTTTCTACATGGCCCAGGCTAGCCTTGAACTCACTATGTGTTCGTGTTGGCCTTGAAATCATGACTTGCCTGCTTCAGCCTCCTGAGTGCCAGCCGAGGTGACAGGCCTGTGCCACAGTGGTATGATGGTTCTGTTCATTGTCACCTATTCACACTGTCACCTATTCACACTGTGCCCCACCCCCCAGACATCTTAGCACCCTTAGCATGTGTCTGCATTCATTTCATACCAGATTTTGTTTGTGTAAGACAGACCTAGCAGATCTAGGAAGTAATTTCCCAGCGCCGTCTTTTCCTTCTTGTGTATATATGTGTTGTGTGCCTTGTGTCTATGCGAGTTTGCATATGTCTTAGGGTCTCTATTGCTGTGAAGAGACACCATGACCACGGCGACCCTCATAGGAAACATTTAATTGGGGCTGGCTTACAGTTCAGAGGTGACATGGATGGCAGGGATAGCAGCACCCGGGGAAGACTTGGTGCTGGAGAGGTAGCTGAGAGTTCTTTATCCGCATAGGCAGACAGCAGGAAGAGAGACACTGGCCTGGCTTGAGCATCCGAGACCTCAAAGCACACCCACGGTGACACACTTCCTCCAGCAAAGCCACACCTACTCCTACAAGGCCACCCCTCCTAATAGTGCCACTCCCCATGGCCTATAGGAGGGCCATTTTCATTCAAAACCACCACAGCAAGTGTAGATGGGTAGGCACATGCCTGTGATATCACAAGTCACTGTTGGTCCTCTCTCCCACTGTATTCATTGAGGCAGGGTCTCTCAATCAAACCCAGAGCTCGCTGACATGGCTCCTCTCACGGTCTCTCACTATATATACATAAATGATAGGCACTTATGTGGCTTGGGGAATCTCGACTCCCATCCTCCTGCTCACACAGTGTTTTACCACCAAGCCATCTCCCCAGTCCTCTCACTCTTGATTGTGAATGTATAAATGCCACCAACCTGTGCATTTGAAAACGGTGACCTTTGGGGCTGGAGAGTTGACCCAGCGGTTGAGAGCACTGGCTGCTCTTCCAGCAGACTCAGGTTCAATTCCCAGCACCCCCATGTCTGCTCACAACCATCTCTAACTCCAGTTCTGGGGATCCACCGCCCTCTTCTGGTCTCCACAGGCAAAACACCCATATGCATAAAATAAAATAAAATAAAAGCATAAATAAACTAAAATAAAATGGTAACATTTAAGCTTAGGGGGTGTGGCTCAGTGGCAGAGTACTTGCTTAACATGTACAAGGCCCTTGTTTGAAACTCCAGCACTGCAAAAAGAAAAAGAAAAAAAAAAAGAATTAATTTTACCTTATCTGCTTTATATCACATGAGTAAACTAGAGAGTCCCAGGAGACTTTCCAGCTCTCCCCAGGGTGACAAGGGTACTCCCCACAGCCTGGCTCCCCCCACCACAATGAATCCCCAACTGCTGGGGGAGGGATCAGCCATAGAAGCACTTCCTCTTGGGCCTAGGGGGACACATTGGTTTCCACCTCTACTTCCTCCCAGTCAGAAAGCTGGAAAAATTACCAAAAATGTCTAAAGGGAAAAGTGTCACTTTGATGTCACTGTAACAAACAGCCCCCTCTTCTGCTGTAGCAGAGCATCCTTCCAGGAACATGCCACTGGTGGACCAGAGCCGTTCAAATTCCTGCTACCCAACTCAGCTACTGTACTGTTATCCAAGACCGGTAAAATCAAGTGGCTCCCTCCAGAGCTTTGGCCCAAACCTGGAAAAGAACCGCACTCAATCACCTCAAATCCCTCTCTGTCTGAGATCCCCTTCGAGAGACACAGCCGTAAATATGCACAGCTCTGTTGACATTCACACCAGAAACAACACCCCTCTTGCCTCCTTTACTGCTAATCGCCCAGAGAAACAGCAGCAGGAATTTTCTGGAACACCCACGGATGAGCTGTGTGCTTCTTTCTCTCCCAAGGGAGAGGCAGCTCTCTCTGGACCCCCTTGTCAAAGCCAGCCATAGGACAGAAGAGGGATAAGGCCCAAAGCACATCCTGCAAACCTGGCTGTGGCCAGGAAACCCAAAGATGGGCAGAAAAACCGTTTGGGGACACAGCCCTGCCTCCCTCTCCTCCCCCACACAGGTTAGAAATATCAACAACATTCCTGCCCACTGTAATCAAATACTTACGCAAAAAGCTATGGAATGTGCAATAATTTGTCAGGCATCCTTTTAGCCCAGTCCACTGGAGCAAACTCTGCCGGGGCCCCTTGACCCTCGGAGAGGGTGCCCTTTGACCTTACTTGGACCTCTTTTATGCGAAGCTTCACTCTGACCAGATGGCTTAACTATCAAAGGATTTTATGAGTCAAAACTACTGCTCTCTCAATTCACAAGTTGCGTATTTCTGTCCATGTTTGTGTGAATGATCTAGGAGACCCTTTAAATTGAAAACACAAGAGGGGGCCGGCAGCTGGGGCCCGCCTCCCCGTATTGTGTGTGAGCACAAGGGTTAAGGCTGTTTGCAGAGAAAACAGCTACGCACAGATGAGGACAATTTCAGCTAAATATTTAAAATAGCCATCAAGAAAGGAATGATTGATTGATTTCCCCCTCCTCTGGTTACACCCGTGATCTTTTGCCGAGCTTTAGGCAAACACCATTCTTGTGCAAATCAAAACTGCACCCTTCCTTCCTTTTAGCTGAGGCTGGTGGGCAAAAATATAAAAATAATAAGATTGGGGCTGAGAATTGGCTCTGCCAATAAAGGTGCCTGCTGCCAAGCCTGATGATCTGAGTTCAAAACCCCGGGACCCACATCCCGAAAAACTCCCGAAAGTTGTTCTCTGGCACACACACACACACACACACACACACACACACACACATGCATCATAAATAAAATGTGATATAAAAATATTGCACAGCTGGAATAGCTCAAAGGGTAAAATCACTTGCTGCTTTCATAGAGGACTCAGGTTTGAGTCCCAGCCCCCACAAACATTTGTAACTCCAGTTCTAAGGGATCTGATGTACTCTTCTGGCCTCTGTGGGCACCAGGCATGCAGGAGGGGCACGGACAAACACACACACATGGATGTATGTATATCATATATATGTGTGTATATAGGTATATCATATATATGTATATTTATAATACAGTGCTTATTTAAAACCTTTTCTGGTGAAAGGAAAAAAAATAGAAGGTTTCCAGCCCTGTTCAGCATCTAAGGTTGTGTGCATGTATGTGCACATGTGTATGCGTATGTGCATGTGTGTATGTGTATACATGTGTGCCTGTGTGTTATTATTATTGTTGTTATTATTATTTTGAGACAGGGTCTCATTGGGTGGCCCTGACTGTCCTGGAACTCACTATGTAGACCAGGCTGGCCTCAAACTCAGACATCTGCCTGTCTCTGCCTCCGAAGTGCCAGGATCATAGGTATGAACCTTCATGCCAGGTCATCCATCTTGTTTTGAGGTAGGGTCTCTCACTAAACTTGGAGCTCACCAACTGTGGTGTCTCGTTTTGTGTCACCTTGACACAGTGAGTGCTATTTGAGAGGAGGAAACCGCAATTGAGAAAATGCCTCTACCAGCTTGGCCTGTAAGGAAGCCTCTAGTGCACTTACGGGATTAAGAATTGATGTGAGAGGGCTCCGCCCACTTGGGGGCGGTGCTACCCCTGGGCAGGTGGTCCTGGGTGGTAAAAGAAAGCAGGTTGAGCAAGCCCTGGAGAGCATGCCCGTGAGCAGCAATGGCCTCTCAAACAGCTCTTTCCTCCGGGTTCTGGCCCCAGCCCTGCCTCCCTAGCCCTGTTCCTCAAGGGCAAACATCGCTGGCTTCGCGGTAGGTACACTCGAGGGACTATGAGAACAGGGAACTGAGGCAGCTTCTTTCTGACGGTTCTAATTCATCCCAGGTTTGTCCAGCCTTTGACTTCAGAGCTGATTCAGGGTCTCATCTTCTCCTGACTGCATTAGAGAAGCCCCTTAGGGGTCAGATGGGATTCCCAGGCCCTGGAATCAGTTAGAAGCGGAGAACACACACGTGATGTAGCAGAGGCAGATGCCTTTACTGGCTCTCAGCCTGTGACACGGGGACAGGACAGTGCTAACTGCAGGGACCTGTAATTTCAGCAGGATCTGTGATTGTAACCGTCATGAAATACTTCTCAGTATGTTTTTATGTTTTTGAGAGTGGTGTATGTGGGGGGGGGAGAGGAGGAGTTAGTTGTGCAGGGGGTAGGTGTGGGGGAGGGTGTGAGTGGGGCAGGGGGTGAGTATGAATGTGTGTGTGTATATGTGTGTGTGTTCCTGTGGGGGAGGTGCGCATGAGTATATATATGTGTGTATAAATAAATATGTGTGTGTTGGGGGTACATGAATATATATATGTGTGTGTATGTTTGGGGGGTTCAATAATATTTGTATGTGTTCAGAGTGGTACAGAAACGCATTTCAGAGGTGATGAAGCTGAGATGTGAAGTCTCTAATAGTTGGTCTTTATCACGCACTTCTCATATGCCAGTCGTATTTTTACAAGAGGGTTCTTTTTTTTAAATATTTATTTATTTATTATATATACAATATTTTTCTGTGTGTATGTCTCCAGGCCAGAAGAGGGCACTAGACCTCATTGCAGATGGTTGTGAGCCACCATGTGGTTGCCGGGAATTGAACTCAGAACCTTTGGAAGAGCAGGCACTGCTCTTAACCACTGAGCCATCTCTCCAGCCCCCAAGAGGGTTCTTTTTAAAGATTCATTATTTTTTATTTTATATATGTGTGTGTTATGCTTGCATGTATGTCTGTGCACCTTGCACATGCCTATGGCTTCAGATCTCCTGGGACTGGAGTTAGATCCGCTGTGAGCCGGCATGTAGGAGTTGGGACTCTTTACTCCAGTCCTCTGGAAGAGTGACCAGTGCTCTTACCCATTGAGCCGTCCTCCAGCCTTGAGATCCTGTCTTTAAAAATGAGAGGAAGCAGGGCTAGGAAGGTGGCTCAGTCAGAAAAGAACTTGCTGAGCCAGCATGGAGGCCTGGCTCTGGTCCCCAGAACCCACATTAAAAACAAAAGCAGTCAAACAAAAAAATCTGGGCATGTAATCCCTGCAGGAATGACCTAATAGGGATCTTGGTCCCTGAGCCTAAGCCTCTGAACCTTCTGCCTACACCTGGAGAGACCTACACCTCCTAGGTCTATGCCACTGTGCCTAGTTTATGCTTTGTTGGGCAGGGACCCAAGGCTCCAGGAATGCATGCTAGGCAGGCGCTTGCTCTACCAACTAAGCCACCTCTCAGCCCAGCATGGATCTCTTTCCAGCCATGAAGAAATGGAATTGTGTCACTGTCTGGAAAATGGATGCAAATGGAAACCCACACAGTGAACAAAGCGAGTCAGTCTCAGAAACACAAATGTCACCTGTGGCGCCTGGCTTTTATATAGATGCATGAAGTTGTATACATGGCTATGACATGAGAGTAGAAGTTGCTGGGTGGTGGTGACTCACGCTTTTAGTCCTGGCACTTGGGAGGCAGAGGCAGGCGGATCTCTGTGAGTTCAAGGCCAGCCTGGTCTACAGAGCTAGTTCAGGGCAGGCTCCAAAGCTACACAGAAAAACCCTGTCTCAAAAAACCAAAAAAGAAAGAAAGAGAAAAGAAAAACCCAAACTAAATAAATAAATAAATAAATAAGTTGACCATAGCCTGATTTGGCAACATGCACCTATACTTCCAGCACTTGGGAGTCTATTTTCTCCTTCCTTCAAGTGGATCCTAGGAATCAAACTCACGTCTTCGGGCTTGGTGGCAAGCCTTTACCTCCTGAGCCATCTTTCCAGTCCATAATCCAGCACTGGGGAGGTGGAAGCAGGAGGATTGCCATAACTTGGAGGCCAAGTTATGTAAGAAAAGACACTTCCTCACAAAACTGAAAAGGTAGCTTGAACACCTCACAGGTGTGAGGGCCTGGATTCATCTCCTAGCATTGCATAAAACCAGCTATACTGGTGAGAGCCTGGAATCTCAGCACCTTCGAGGGAGCGGTATGAGGATCAGAAGTAAAAGGTTTTCCATGGCTGTATAGAGAGATTCAGACCCAAAACCTAAAAGATAAAAAAAAAAATAAGTGAATAAATAAATAGCTAGGTAGATAGATAAATAAATAAATAAATAAATGAGAGTTTCAGGCTAGCCTGGGCTACCGGAGACCCTGTCTCCCAGGCAACCATTTGCAGCTCTGACCTTGCCTCACTCTTTATCCAGTTACTTGTTTCCTGGAGAAAATGCTCAGCAGTGAGGAGCACTGGCCTCTCTGGCTGAGGACTCAGGTTCGGTTCCCATAACCCAGACAGGCTGACAACTACCTCTAACTCCAGTTCCAGAGGGTCTGATGCCCTTTTCTGACCTCCAGTGGCACCAGGCACAGACATACATACAAGCAAACACAAATACTCACGAAATAAAGTAAATATTTTAAAAGTAAAATTTGCTTTCTTTTTACATGTATGTAACGTATGTATGTGTGTGTGCACAGGTGTGCCTCAGCCATGACGTAGATGTGAAGGTCAGAGGACAACTTGTGGGAACCAGTTCTGTTCTCTCCTTCCACCACACAGGTTCAGGAACCAGATTCAGGTTATTAGTCTTGGCAGCAAGCACCATCACCTGCTGAGACATCTCAGCTCCCTCCCCGTATCCCCCAATGCATTGGTTTTTTGTTTGTTTGTTTAGTTGGTTGGTTGGTTGGTTGGTTGGTTGGTTGGTTGGTTTTTGTTTTGAGACAGGGTTTCTCTGTGTAGCTTTGGAGCCTGTCCTGGAACAAACTCTGTAGACCGGGCTGACCTCAAACTCACAGAGATCCGCCTGCCTCTGCCTCCCAAATGCTGGGATTAAAGGCGTGCGCCACCACCGCCCGGCTCCCCCATTGCATTGTTGACCAGGCATTAGCTAAGTCACCTGGGATCTGAATGCACTAATGTTTGTAAAGTCCCTGTCGTAGTCGAGGCTGGTGACAAGGTCTCAGCAGCCGAGGATGACCTGAGCTTCTTGTTCTCCTGCAGCTGCTAGGGTTACAGGTGTGTGCCACCGTGCCTGGTTTTCTGCAGTGCTGGGGATCAAATCCAGGGCTTTGTGCATGCTATGCAAACACTGGACCAACTGACCTCCGTCCCCAGCACCACACAGCACTCGCCCCTTATCCTGCAGACCTTTAAAGCCCAGAAGAATTGTCTGAGATTGGATCTGATTTGAGCTGAGTTGGCGATAGCGTGTGGCCCTTCTTGAGCCCCTTCACGGTGCTAGCAGAGTCTTTCAGTTTTCTACTATTTTATTCTTGGGCAGTCAGTTCAATGTCTGTCCTTGAAAGCAGTAGGCCTCACACCACAGCAGGTAATTGCCATCCACAGGCACCAAAGATTTGTGTTCACATTTTTCTGTTTGCTTAGTTTTTGGTATTTTGTTTTTTCTTTTCTTTTTTTTTTTAAAGATTTATTTATTATGTATACAACATTCCTTCCATGTTGCCTGCACGCCAGAAGAGGGCACCAGATCTCATTATAGATGGCTGTGAGCCACCATGTGGTTGCTGGGAATTGAACTCAGGTCCTCTGGAAGAGCAGTCAGTGCTCTTAACCTCTGAGCCATCTCTCCAGCCCCCGGTATTTTGTTTTTTCAAGACAGTGTTTCTCTTTGTAAGCTTTGGTGCCTGTCCTGGAGCTTGCTTTATAGACCAGGCTGGCCTCGAACTCACAGAGATCTGCCTGCTTCTGCCTCCCAAGTGCTAGGATTAAAGGCACGTGGCACCACCGCCCGGCTTGTGTTCACATTTTTAAAATACAGAGAGAATGAAGCCTCACATCATCAGGTATGTTCCTAAATGTGAACTGAGAGTCCCGCTATTTAAAGAGAGAGAGAGAGAGAGAGGAGAAGAGAAAGTCATGCCCTTAGTTATCCTTCTTGTCAAACAATCCTTTTTTGATGCTTGGAACTGAACCAGAACCTTGAGCTTGCTGAACAAGCATCCCACTAAGGAGCTACAGTCTGGGGCCCCTGTGGTCTTTCACGTACAGGTTTAAAGCCGTGGAAGCAAACTTCTTACCGCAACAGATGCCATGACTACCGGCTGCTATTTTAGGCACGATAGGCAATCAAGCATAAAGCTCACCACCACAGAAGGCCAGAAGCTTTTAGCATCTCTGGGTCCAAAAGATAGCCTCC
Organism: Ondatra zibethicus; assembly: GCA_004026605.1. Classification (NCBI taxonomy): domain Eukaryota; kingdom Metazoa; phylum Chordata; class Mammalia; order Rodentia; family Cricetidae; genus Ondatra; species Ondatra zibethicus. The sequence continues at coordinate 74,343 of PVIU01000609.1, forward strand.
ATTTTAATCAGTGTGAGGTAAGAGGGGCTTACCCCTCAGGTCAAACTGTAAAATGGTGCCCACCTCACCAGGCATCACCACAGGGCCTTGGTTTGAGCTCTTCAACACTGGCAGATGAACCACGGCTCAGAGGGCCCTGACTGCCAGGGCTTCGGCTTCAGGGCTAAGCCAGGGGATTCCTGCTGCTGGGATCTAACACAGTCCTGAGACAGTGTTGAGGGACAGGCTTGCCAGGGACCCCAGGTGAGCATTTCAGGGTCTGTCACAGTTTTCTGGGAAAATCATCAGTTTCGTCCTCAGGATTATCTGAACCTGAGGATAAAGCAAGAAAATGGCCAAGGCCATCTTTTTCTTCTTTCTGGATCTGCCCTTAAAAACCATGTTTTGAACTGGCCGGTGGTGGTGTATGCCTTTAATCCCAGCACTCAGGAGGCAGAGACAGCCGGATCTCTGTGAGTTCGAGGCCAGCCTGGTCTACAAGAGCTAGTTCCAGGACAGGCACCAATAACTACGGAGAAACCCTGTCTCGAAAATCCAAAAAGGAAAAAAAAAAAAAAACAACCCACATTTTGTGATAAGCTCAGGTTTGAACATTGTTTGGACTTCTGGACGTAGCTGTTTCTGGCACTTTCATCAGAGCCCACTGGTCTAATTTAGTAAGAACTGGAATTTTTAAATAGACCAATAGTAGGCTTGCAAGATGACTCAGTAAGTAGAGGTACTTGCTGCCAAGTCTAACCAAGTCTGACCCCTGGAATTCAATGGTAGAAAGAGAGAGCCCACTCTAGCAAACTGTACTCTGACCGTCACTGTAGTGATATTTCATTTGTGTATTAATAAATACAACTTACCTGAAGATCAGAGAGTAAAAAGCCCCACTGGTCAGCCTTACAGACCAAGCAGTGGTGGCACACACCTTTAATCCCAGTAGCCATACTAGTTTGCCATAGAAACTGGGCAGTAGTGGTGCATGCCTTTAATCCCAGTACTAGAGAGGAATATAAAACAGGAAGAGACAGCTCTCACTCACAGTCTCATTCTGAGACTCCTGGAGGCAGGATCGCCATTTCGGACTGAGGTAGAAGTAAGAGCCAGTAGCTGGCTGTTTTGCTTTTCTGACCTTCAGGTTGAACCCGTCTCTGTCTCTATCTCTGGGTTTTTATTAATCACACTTCACTCCACACATGCACCATGGAACATACATGCACAAACACACATTCAGTTTTGTTTTGTTTTGTTTTAAAGATTTATTTATTTATTATGTATACAGCGTTCTGGCCGCATGTGTGCCTACACGCCAGAAGAGGGCACCAGATCTCATTACAGATGGTTGTGAGCCACCATGTGGTTGCTGGGAATTGAACTCAGGACCTCCTGAAGGAAAGCCAGTGCTCTTAACCACTGAGCCATCTCTCCAGCCCCTTGTTTTGTTTTTTAACAGAGTCTTTCAGCCAAATGTGGTATTCCACGTCTTTAATCCCAGCACTTGGAAGGCAGACACAGGTGGATCTCTGAGAGTTCAAGTTCAGCCTGGTCTACATAGTGGGTTCCAAGACAGCCAGAAGTATATAACAGAGAGCTCTTGTCTGAAAGAGAGAGAGAAAAAAATGAATGAATCAGGGTCTTGCTATGTAGCCTTGACTGGCCTGAAACTCAATATATAGACCAGGCTGGCCTCAGACTCAAACTCACAGAAATCACCTGCTTCTACCTCCCAAGTAAAAACATTAAAAATAAAAACAAACAAACAAAGAAAAAAAAAACCACTAAGATCTGGGCCTGAGGGTATCTTTGCTGGTTGGTAGAATGTTTACCTCATGTATATGAAGCCCTGGGCTCTATTCTGAGCATCATGTAGCCCAGGTTCACGTGATGCTGCACTCCAGCCCAGGAGATAGAGGCAAGATGCTCATAAGTTCAAAGTCATCCACAGCTACTTGGGGAGTTACAAGTCAGCTTGGGCTATGTGAGACTCTGTCTTAATAAGTAAAATAAAATACATAATTTAAAGAATAAAATGAAACAAATAAATAGCAATTGAATGACTTAGTCTAATAAAGCAGACAAAGTATTTTATTAGGATTCTTTTTTTTTCTTTCTGAGACAAGGCTTCTCTATGTACCCCTGGCTGTTCTGGAGCTCACTCTGTAGACCAGGCTGGTCTTGAACTCACAGAGATCCGCCTACCTCTGCCTCTCGAGTGCTGGGATTAAAGGCATGTACCACCACGCCCGGCTTATTTTTATTTTTTATTATTTATGTATTTGTGGTGTGTCTGTGTGTTTAGGTGCCTGTGGAGGCCAGAGGGGGTGTTAGTTATCCTGGAACTGGCATTAGAAGCAGTTGTGAGCAGCTGGACATCAGTACTGGGAAGCAAACCCAGTCCTCAGTGAGAATAACCTCTGAACTACTGAGCTACCTCTCAGTTTGGCTCCAGCCAAACTGTGTTCTCACTATGACTCAATCAAACAGTTAAAAACTGTTCATCTGGGAGTATGCATTTAAATCTCAGTCTCTCTCTTATATCCCTCTTCTCAAGTAGGCATGTGGTGGCTTTGTTTAGAATGTGTAAAACCACAGAGAGGCTAACAATCAACCTGAATTAGTTATTTGAGCTGAGTTGTGCATACATTTAGGGCTTATTATTTAATTTTCTTTCCTGGTGAGTGTTTTCAACTAACTGATTAAAAAAAAAAAAATCCGTTCCAGCCACCTCAGCATGGTGGGGGTAACATGGCCTTTGGCTTCCACACTACTGGAAAACAACAGCTTTTGATGCCTGGTTGGTCATCCCAGACATCTGGTTCCCCAAGAATGAATCACTTCGAGATAAAACTACCTCGGAGCTAGGGAGATGGTACAGGGATTAAGAGCACTGGCTGCTCTTCCAGAGGACTTGGGTTTGATTCTCCACACCCACAAATGCAGCTCACCATCTATAACCCCAGCTCCAGACAACCTGGAGTCCTTCTCCATACACATAATTGGCAGCGGAGGAGAAATAACCACGGCAAGAAAACAACCTTGGCACTAGGGAGGTCCAGGAAATTCATGCAAATGTGAGGTCCCGGTTCAGATCCTCAGCACTAGGCAAATGCTGGGTGGGTGTGGCCTGTGATGCCATTGGGGGTGGGGGTGGAGGGCAGAGTCAATGGATCCCAAGAGCAGGCTGGCTTCACAGAATAATGAAATGTTTGAGAGCTGGGTTCAATGGAGAGACTCTGCCCAGTTAAATAAGATGGAGCTCTGATGTCAACCTCTGGGCTGCACAACACACACACACACACACACAGAGAGAGAAGAGAGAGAGAGAGAAAGAGAGAGAGCTCCGAATTGGAGGTTGTGATGGGAACAGTGCAGGAACAAACAGCTCCCGATTTCATTGCTGCGGTAGTTGACCAGGCTGGCCTCTAAATCACTCTGTAGTAAAGGATGACCTTGAACTCCTACTCCTCTGGCCTCTGCCTCCCAACTGCTGGGATTATAGCCTATGCTGATATGAGAAGCATTTTCAAAGCCCAACGTAAAATTGAACCAGTGTTCAGCCATAAATGGGACAGATATACCGCCCCTCCCCCAAGTCTCAGGGACCCTTGAGGAAGATTGGAAGATCATACGAGCCAGGAATTGAGGCAAACGGAGGAGAAACGGTCTCTTGTGGAATGATAGAACTTCTATACTCATGAACTTAACAGCTGTTGTTGGCTGCTTACACAAGAGCAAGCCCGTGGATGTTCCAGCCTGCAGGTTGTGGGTGGGGGACGTCACAGGAGCTGAGGAACTATTGGCAATGTCAGTCAGGGGAAGGAGAACCAGTTTTCTTCAGGAATGTGGCCCCTGGTAGGTTACCATGCTCCCATAGACCTGACCTGTGTTCATACAGGCAGCACAAACTGGACTCCATGAATTACTTTAAAAAAAAAATAAGCCATGAAGTTGAGCTGGAAGGTCAAATATGATCAAAATACATTGCACACATGTTTGAAATTCTCAAAGAATAAATAAAAAAATGCTACATTTTTAAATTTTTCAGCCAAAGGAGGTGGCACACACCTATAATCCCAGCTCTAGAGAGGCTGGGCCAGGATATTCATGAGTTTGAGGCTAGCCTGGCCTACAAAACAAGACTCTCCCCACTCCAAAAAAGCCATAAGCTCCTAAATACAGTCTTCAGTTCTGTCACCATGTGAGCTCGGGTCTCCTTTGAGGCCTCCATTTCCATCCTCAGAAACACACGATGATGCCGCCATGTTTTTCTGAGAATGAATGTTGGCTGCTTTGAGTCGGCTTGATGCCAATAGCTCTTTAGACACTTGTCTCTTCCTGTTTTATATTCCTCTCTAGCACTGGGATTAAAGGCATGCACCACTACTGCCCAGTTTCTATGGCAAACTAGTATGGCTACTGGGATTAAAGGTGTGTGCCACCACTGCCTGGTCTGTAAGGCTGACCAGTGGGGCTTTTTACTCTCTGATCTTCAGGTAAGTTGTATTTACTAATACACAAATGAAATATCACTACAGTGACGGTCAGGAGACTAACTCATAAGACCAAGGCAATCTCAACCAGTCACAGATACAGATAAATAAACATGATTGCTTGATTTGTTATTCATTTATTCAATAAATATGATTTATTCATTTGTTTTCTTGTTTGAGTTTTTTTTTTTTTTTTTTGAGACGTGGTCTCATATTGATCAGACTGGCCTGGAACTTGCTACATAGCTGAGGATGACCTTGAACTCCTGATCTTCCTGCCTCCACTTTCTAAATGCTAGGATTACTGGTGTGCACAATGATGCCCATTTTATGCAGTGCTGGGAACAGAACCCACTGCTTTGTGTATGCTAGACAAGCCCTCTGCCAACTGAGCCACACCCCCAGCTCCTTATGTTATGGGGAATTAAAAACTTCTGTGCTGGACAGTTGTACATCCTTATCCCTGGTGTAGGATGTGTGAGGAATTAAACAGTGAGCAGCCACCAATAAAAAGCAGCACTATGGATATAGAATAAGAGGGGAAAAAGCCATCTAGTTGGGACACAAACGAAAACTCACTTAATGCTGCTTTCCACAAAGGTGCAGCAACATCCGGTGAGGACCTCCACGGTTCAGCTATTCTCCCCTTCAGCATGTTTAACGATGCGCAGGCAGGGCTAGCAGCAGCATAATAAGAAGTTATTGTGCTGTTGTTGTGTTTTATGTCAACTTGACAGGAACTAGAGTCATCTGAGAAGAGGGAACCTCAGTTGAGAAAATGCCATCACCAGATTGGCCTGTAGGCAAGTCTACAAGCATTTGCATGATTGGTTGAGGTCGGTGGGCCCCACCCACAGTGGGTGGGGCCACCCTGGGAAGACGCACCTGAATGCTAGAAGCAACCAAGGTGAGCAAGCCAAGAGGTACAAACCAGTAAGCTGCACTCCCATGGCCTCTCTGCTTCAGCTCCTGCTGAGTTCTCTCAGGGATGGAGTGTGACCCGAGAGTTGTAAGATCGAACGAACCCATTCCTCCCCTTGTTGCTTTTGCTCACGGTGTTAAAATAAAGCAATAAAGACCCTATCTAAGGGCTGGAGAGATGGCTCAAAGGTTAAGAGTACTGCCTGCTCTTCCAGAGGTCCTGAGTTCAATTCCCAGCATCCACATGGTATCTCACAAACATACAGAATGACATCTGGTCCCCTCTCTGGCATACAGGCATACATTCAGGCAGAACACTGTATAAACAAATAAATCTTTAAAGAAAAAGAAAAGAGCCGGGCGGTGGTGGCACACGCCTTTAATCCCAGCACTTGGGAGGCAGAGACAGGCGGATCTCTGTGAGTTCGAGACCAGCCTGGTCTACAAGAGCCTAGTTCCAGGACAGGCTCCAAAGCCACAGAGAAACCCTGTCTCGAAAAACCAAAAAAAAAAAAAAAAAAAGAAAGAAATGAAGTTCTGTGGGGGCTTTTGTTTGTTTGGTTTTGCTTTGGGAATAGACTCTCACTACTTATCTCTGGCTGTCCTGGCACTTGCTTTGAGGACCTCTGCTCCCAAGAACTTAGATCCAAGACCTTTGCCATCACATCTAACAAGTTCTGCTATTTAAATAATAGCTATTTGACAGCCTTTCAAGGGGATGGGGACTTAAGGTGAGGGACAGGAGTCAGGAGTCAATAAAGGGACTGGAGAGGGCTCAGCTGTTAAGAGCCCTTGCTGCCCTTGCAGAGGACCCAGCCTCAGATCCCAGTACCCACATGATAGCATACAAGGACCTATAACTTCAGCTACAGGGTATCTAACACCTTCTGAATCCCGAAGGCACTGTAACTCAAGAACACAACCATATGCATAGACACACATATTTAAACATAATTAAAATTTTTGTAATTAAGAGAATCAAGAAAGACTTTTATCCTTGAAGTCTATGGATGTACTCACTAGGCAAACAGAATTCATTTGTTGGGTGTGTAATTAGTTAAAATTTGCTTTTCTGGCCTACCAGGTAAAGGTACTTGATACTCAGTGATGCAAGCCTGACAGCTGTTCTCTGACCCCCAATGAATCATAATAATAAACACAGCTTAATATTTGTTTTAATTTTGATTTTTAAATTGTAGACAAGCTGGGCATGGTGGCGCACACCTTTAATCTCAGTGCTTGGGAGGCAGAAGCAGGTAAATCTCTGGGAGTTCCAGGCCAGCCTGGTCTACAGAGTGAGGCTCTGTGTCAAAATAAAACAAAATAAATGTATAAGACAATCATATTTAAAAAATACAATCACCAGTAGCCAGTAAAAATGTCAACCAAGTCGGGCATGGTAAAGCACGCCTTTAACCCTAGCCCTCGGGAGGCGGAGGCAGGTGGATCTCTTTAATCCTAGCCCTCGGGAGGCGGAAGCAGGCAGATCTCTTTAATCCTAGCCCTCGGGAGGCGGAGGCAGGTGGATCTCTTTAATCCTAGCCCTCAGGAGGCGGAGGCAGGCGGAGCTCTGCGAGCCTGAGGCCAGCCTGGTCTACAGAGCCAGTTCCAGGAAGGTAAGAGCTAAGTAGTGAGGCCCTGTCTCCAATCAAACAAAACAAACAAACAAAAAGACAGCAACATTTCACTTTGGGGGTTTGGGAGACAGCTCTGCAGGTAAGAGCACTTGTTGCTCTGGCAAAAAAACAGGGTTCAGTTCCCAGCACCCACATGGCAGCTCACAGCTGTCTGAAATTCCAGTTCTAGGGAAAACATCAATGCACAGAAAATAAAAATGAATAGATTATACCAAAGAAATTTATGTATTAAAAAAATTCAACCAAGCACTTAGTTTGATAGTAACATTACTACATTTATATTTATTGTATAGCAACATGGCAAGCTCGGGCTTTTTGCCTTGTGTGAGTCCTTAACAGTTGAGCATCAGAATGTAAGCATGTGGCCATTTTTATCTTTAGCATATATTAGAAGCCCTACTCATTCATGACTCCTCCTTCACCCTCCCCTGCCCTCTCCAAAAAATTAAACAAAACTAAGTCCTGGGTTTTGACCAGTGGGGAAAGTTCCAGAGAAGACAAGCCAACAAGGCTGCTTAGCGCCGGTAAGGGCTGTTGCATCCAGGACTCCAGGCACTGCTGGTTTGACAATTTCCTAACAGAGGTCTTATGGGATCAACAATGATTTCTGTCCAAGAAAAGAAAACTCCCCATTTCCCAGCCAAACAAGGGGTGTCAGTCCTTGGATGGCTGTGACTGGCAGAGGGTCACGGTGCGTCTGTAGGGATAAGAGGAGATAAAATATATCAAAGGGGTCTTGAGACATGGATGCTATGCAGGCCTGGCTCCCAGAACATCCCTGTCCTGACTGACAGGGGATTAGGTACCCCCAGGAGGGCAGTAAACAAAGAACGGAGGGGCTTGGAGGCCCAGGACCTGGAGGCCAGCCTAGGCCACAAGGAGGCTTTGGGTGCTACAATGGGCCAGGCCCGTCCCAGCCTTCCCAACAACTATTTCACGGGGCCTCTGGCTTTTCTCTTGGATAAACACAGTTGGAAAATAGGTGGGGATTTTGTTTGTTTGTTTGTGTTTCACAAGGGAAGGCCAGGGAAGCTAAAGACTTTGGAAATTCCACAGTCCACCACCCATGTGAACCCCATGGGGAGTTCTCACACCTCAGATAACCAAACACAGTGAGTGACCTTCTTTGGACTTGATCCCATTAAATCCAGGGTAAGCAGACATCCTAGGCTGATGTTACTGTTTACTTTAAGTATGTGTAACAGACTGTAGGATGCATGGTGCAGTGTGTGGGTATCTCAGGCCTTGAAAGTCGAAGGCAGGAGGATTGCGACAAGTTCAAGACCAGCCTGGTCTGCAGAGAAGGCTCCATACACAGTGTGGGACCTGGTTTCAACTAGCCTGAAATAAGATGATGTCACTGCATTGAGGTGGCTCCCCAGAACCCACGTGAAGGTGGAAGGCTCCACCGGCACCACAGAGCTGTCCTCTGACCTCCACGCTTAGCCCTGGCACATATGTGCAGAGGCAAATGCACACACACTACTGCTGAGAAATAAGAGAAAAACAATCTTCTAAGGAAAGGGCACAGACAGCAACTGAAGCAACAAGTAACGCAAAATCTTAAGAAATACTGAATCTGGAGCCGGGGTGGCGGTGGCGCACGCCTTTAATCCCAGCACTCGGGAGGCAGAGGCAGGCAGATCTCTGTGAGTTCGAGACCAGCAGGTCTACAGAGTGAGTTCTAGGACAGCTAGGGCTACATACACAGACAAACCCTGTCTTGGGAGGGGTTGGGGAAAGAAGAGAAAAAAAGAACGGTTTGGGGGTATTTGAATATTTTCATCAAAACAGTGATATTATGTCTAACGTGTACAAGGCCTTGGGATGGGGCAGGGGAGAATGGGTTTATAATATTAATTCTTGTTCGTTCATCCCAAGGGACCGAAAACTCACCCAGTAAAACCTTGCCCACTGACCCTGTTCTTACCTCAGATTTTGACATCTTATGGCTCATGAGTTTTTTTTATGTGCTGAGTTTCTTGGATATGATCTCAGTCTGTCACTGAGGACTCATGGAAACATCACTCCCATTTCCTAAATGAGATCACACGCCCACGCACATGCATGTACACATACATGTACAAGCACATGAGTATACACACACATACACGTGCAAGCACATGCATACACACACACAAATACGCGTGGGCACACGTGCTTGTGCACATACACACAGTGACTTACTGGATATTGTAGGTAGAGAGCGACAGAGTAAAACCTCTGGAGAGCTGCCCAGCAGTTGAGACCACTCGCTGTTCTTCCAGAGGACCAGAGTTTGGTTCCCAGGTTCATATTCCAAGGCTACAACTGTCTGTAACTCCAGCTTCAAGGAATCTGAAGCCTTCTCTGGATGAAGGGACCCATTCACACATATAAATGATAAAAATAAATGTAAAAAAATTACATAGCAAGGATATTGAAAAGAAAAAATAAATAAAAAATAAAATAAAATTTACTGGGCGATTTGGCACCCACCTTTAATCCCAGTACTTGGGAGGCAGAGACAGGCAGATCTCTGTGAATTTGAGGCCGGGCTGGTCTACAGAATGAGTTTCAGGACAGCCAGGGCTACACAGAGAAATTCTGTCTCAAAAAAAGAAAAAAATAATAATTAATTAGAATAAAATATTTATGCCATATGTGGTAATATACATCTTTTATCCCACTCAGGATGTTGAGGCAAGTGGGTCTCCGTGAGTTCCAGGCCAGCCAGGGCTACAGAGTGTGAGACTCTGTCTCAAAGGGAGGTGAAGAGGGAGGGAGGAAAAGAGAGGATAAATATGATCAAAATACATAATATTTATACATATGTATGTATAATAATGAAGCCCGTTGTTATATAAAGCTGATACATGGTGGTAAAATCCGTAAAAGAGAAGCTAAGTTGGTGTTCACTGCCCTGTCCTCTGGCGTAGAGCACAGCTTGGTGGGACCATGAAGCGTGCTCAGTTTTCCATATGGGCCAGCAAAAGTTTTGTGTCAGCTTCACGAGGCCCCAGCACACAATGGCCAGCGTGAGCCCTGTGTATCTGTGGAGAGCCCCTTGAACTCGGCTGGCGGGAACAAAGGGGCTCCAGGAGGCATCCGAGTCGCAGCTGTTCAGTCATCTCAAGGGTCAGAATGCCAATTAGATAGTGAACATGGCAGGGGGAGGGTGGAGCTCCCCGAACAGAGGAAGGATGAATGCGCGCGGCCCCTGAGCCCGGCTTAGGTCCTGCTGTTCTTTTATAAGATGATTTGTGACAAATTTGTTTTGGTGCTGAAGCACTGTCCCCCTGGGTCTCAGAGTGATCAGAGAGCGCCCAAAGATTTTCTTCCTCTCTCTCTCTCTCTCTTTTTTTTTGCTTTTAATATTCTTCCCGTAATCAAAACTAGATATAGATCTCTTCCCTTAAAAAGGATTTGAAACAAGTTACTTAGTATCCACAGGAGGCTAAACAAACAGCAGCCAAATGTGTAAAGAAAATTAAAAGGTGGAGAGGGGGCAGATCTTGCACTTTTTTTAATGGGTGGAAATCCAAATGAATACACAAGCTATCAAGTTTAACATACACTTTACAAAAGAAAGGTTTATGGTTTGGTTGAGCCAAGCGGAAATATTGCCCCAAATTTCCATTTTATAAGATAAGGGTGTAAGTATGTGTGTGTGGTGTGTGTCTCTGTCTGTCTGTCTGTCTATGTGTGTGTGTGTGTTTGTGTGTGTGTGTGTGTGAGTAGATCTGATGTCCAAATTCTTCCATAGTTAATTATGGATTCATCGTGAATCGTTCCCACAACAGCCATGCCAGGCCATAGGCCCACAGTGGCATTCTGTTTGCACAATTTTATTTGGCTCCTGAAATATATTTTTTCCCCTCTTGAAGTCATCCACGTGTAGTAAAGTCCCATGCAAGAGTCCCCTCTCCCTAGCCTCCAGCCACTCATCCTAGAATGCTAAGGCTACACCCTCGGAAAGGAAATTAAGGCTGCAGAGACTTAAATCAACCAGTGCTGGGACCGGTTATTTAGTTCTCGCTGACCCTCGGAGGTCAGGCCTGACTATTTATGCTATCTGCTAATGCTTCGCTATTTTTCACCGCTTTGCCTGTTAACAATTCAGACCCATGGCCCTTCCAGCCTTCAGGGTCCTTGTATTAAATAAGCACTAATTACTCCCGGAAACATCCGCTCCTGTTTTAAAACAGCATTAGGATAAAAGCCAGGGTCTTGCTTCGCGGATGAAAGCAATAGGAAAGGGGTTTGGCTAAAGAGAGCCCAGCCCGGAGCCAAGGTGAGAAATAACCCATTGGACTCTTCACTGGTAACTCGCAAACTGCTTAACTAGTCCCTCCTAAGAAATTAGTAGTGAAGGAAAGCCAGCCAGTGCTCCCTTTAATTACAGCATTAAATGGTACTACACATTCTCTTATCCTTGCTCTGGAATTTTGTAATTGCTGCTGTTGTTGTTTGCTGGGTTGGATGTTTATTTAGCTTTTTGTTGTCATTTGGTTGATTGGTTTTTTGAGACAGGGTTCCTCTGTGTAGCTCTGACTGTCCTAGAACTTGTTCTGTAGACCAGGCTGGCCTCGAATCCTGGCCTCAAGATCCGCCTGCCTCTCTCTGCCTCCCAAGAGCTGAGGTTAATTAATTAATTAATTAATTAATTTATGTACATTGGTGTTTTGCCATTGGTACCAGGTCCTCTGGAACTGGAGTTACAGACAGTTGTGAGCTGCCATGTGGATGCTGGGAATTGAACCTGAGTCCTCTGGAAGAGCAGCCAGTGCTCTTAACTATGGAGCTGTCTCTCCAGACTCTAATTTTTGTTTTTGAATCAGGGTCTCAACTGTGTAGCCCTGGGTGGTCTGGAACACCTAGAGATCCTCCTGCCTCTGCCTCTTAATCGCCAAGACTAAAGTGTAAAGCCACAGCCAGACTGTGTGGGTTTTTTGCTTGTTTTGTGTGGGTTGTCTTTTTTGTTGTTGTTGTTGTTTGTTTGTTTTGCCTGTTTGTTATCTTACATAGGGTCTCATTCTGTAGCCCTAGATGTCCTGGAACTCACTAGATAGACTAAACTTTGTATTTATGATGATTCTCCTGCCTCTGCCTCTTGAGTGCTGGGATTACAGGTGTGCACCTCCCCTCCTGGCTTAGAAAGGGTGTGATGTGTGTGTGTGTGTGTGTGAGAGAGAGAGAGAGAGAGAGAGAGAGAGAGAGAGAGAGAGAGAGAGGCAGAGAGGCTTGTACCCAGACCCTCACACATGCTAAGGAAGAGTTTCACTGCCCAGCTAATGTCTTCAGTCTTGAAGATAGTAAAACCAAGAATATTAGATGAAAATCTCCTTCCTCCTCTGCACAGACCACAAACATGAATGTCAATTACGCGTCAGATTCTGAGTCCAGTGCTGAGATGGGCAAGTGAAGCAGGCAGCAGAATCTCTGAAAGGTGAACTTTGGGTTGTCAGTTCTGCAAATGCTTCATTTGAACTGGCAAGATGGCTCTGTGGGTGGAGGCGCTTGCTGCCAAGCCTGATGGCCTGAGTTTGATCCCTGGGACCCATATGGAAACAGAGAAGCGACTGCCAGAAATTGTTCTCTGATCTCTACACAGGAATGAGTGCATGTAAACACACACACACACACACACACACACACACGCATGCACGCTCGCACGCACACCCACACATATGCACGCTCGCACACACACACAAATGCAATTAAACTTAAAAGAGAAAAGCTACCTTTGTTAGAGAACAAATACAGGACAAGGCCGTTCACGTTTTTTCAGGGGAGAGATAAACACAGAGGGATTTCTCCCAGAGTGGATTTGAGACATTGAAAAGTATCCCGGTGGCAGTGGGGTACAAACTAGTTGGTGTGGTCCTTGCCTAGTGGGCAAGTGGGCACAAGTGCCTGGGTTTGATCTCTGGTACCACACAAAACCCGGTGTTTCGGGTCTGCAGTCCCACCATTTGGGAGGTGAAGGCAAGAGAGGTGAAGAGCAAGGCCGCCCTCAGCCACACAGCAAATTCAAGGCCAGCCTGGGCTACGCGAAACCCTGCTGAGCTCTGAATGACAATAGTGGGAGTGTTAAATGTTTCCTGACCCCTGAATGAGGGCAGAAAGGGAGTGTGACTCCCACTGAACGTGGACTCCATAACTGGGATGTTTGTCCTCCCTGGGCCTTCCAAATGAAATGGGATTCCCCTCTGTGTGCTGTGAATATATTGTTTATAATTTTTTTCATTTAAAGGAGATATGATATGGAGATGAATACTTTGCGTTGGTATGGATCTTGGTCTATTGATACATATTTAAGGTTGATTTTGTTACACAGTATATATTTATTTCTGCTCTTGTTTAAGGTATTATGTTTGTGCAGTACATTTGAAAATGAAATGTATAATTAAGAAATACAGATTCATAGAGAGTCATCTATCTATAATAGTCAAATTGTAGTCGTGTTAGGTTTTCTAGATATATAGAGATATATTTCAGTTAGCTAGATAATCTTCAACACTTCAAAGACCTATGGAAGATGACATTTAAAATGTTTTAAGAACTTAGACTTTTCTCGACAGTGAGACATGTCTGCTTCTGCCAGCACCAGTTACTTCAGAGAGGTTGATGGGCACCGAAGAAACTGAATTTGCCTTCAGTGTGACAAGGCTAGCCATTTGGGCAAGAAACTGCTCTTGCCTGAACTGCTTAACGGTATGCTGTATTAACTGAACATGCAGGACCCACAGAAAAGTGACTGCTGAACATTCCAAAAGATGGGATGGTCCTTCAGGGTTCCTGCTTCACATAAGAAACTGCCAGACATTCTGTAGGACACAGAAGAAAGTGATGGACAAACTGCCGAGATAGGTGAAACAGCCTTTCAAATTAACTGCTTCATGGAAGAGTCTGCTGGATACTATGGGTCTGTAGGCTGAAGATGGGTGCCCCAACGTAACAGAAGAACTTTGGGTGATTGTCCAGGCAACCAGATGTCTCTGTCAATTCTAAAGTTTTAGAAGTTGCTTACAATGCACTTCCTGTTAACTTAGGTAATATTATGTCCTTCTGGGGCCTTTGAAGAGTTGAAGACAGATAGTTACAGTTTTCCTTAGTTATGATAAAAGATAAATTAGATATGAAACTTTGTAAACTCACAAAGATAAAATAGATGATAGTATTTTTTTAAGTTTTGGCAGATACAAGTAGGTTAAATATTATAACTGTAATTCTTGCTTGAACCTGTTTTGTTATATGTAATTTTACTATGTTAAAGTTAAAACCTTCCTTTTTATTTAAACAGAAAAGGGGAGATGACATGGGATTCCCCTCTGTATGCTGTGAAAATGTTTTATTACCATTGGCTATTAAAGAAGCTGTTTTGGGGGCTGGAGAGATGGCTCAGAGGTTAAGAGCACTGCCTGCTCTTCCAAAGGTTCTGAGTTCAATTCCCGGCAACCACATGGTGGCTCATAACCATCTGTCCTCTTCTGGCCTGCAGACATACACACAGACAGAATATTGTATACATAATAAATAAATAAATATTTTAAAAAAAAAAGAAGCTGTTTTGGTCATTGCCTTAGCACAGTAAAGCTAGACAAGAAATAGAGAGAGAGTAGGCAGAGTCAGGGAGACGCCATGTAGTTGCCAAAGGAGAAGAATCGCTCTGGAACCTTTATGGTAAGCCACAGCCTCACAAGTTTATTAATTATAATCTTATAATTCGGGGATGGAGAGATGGCTCAGCGGTTAAGAGCACTGGCTGTTCTTCCAGAGGTCCTGAGTTCAATTCCCAGCAACCACATGGTGGCTCACAACCATCTTAATGAGATCTGGTGCCCGCTTCCTCTTCTGACCTGCAGGCAGACATGCAAACAAAACACTGTATACATAATAAATAAATAAATCTTTAAAAAAATAATAATGATCTTATAATTCATATATTGAACATTAGAATATATAACATTAGTATATAAAAACACTGAAATATTTTAATAATGCTTATAATCACATATTAATTGAAATGGGTTAATTTAAAATGTAAGAGTTAGTTAATAAGAAACCTGAGGGGGGGGTATTGGGAGGGGACCGGGAGAAGGGGAAGAAAGGTAAAAATTTTATTTCTTTAATTATGTTCTTGAATGGAAAAAATAAAACAAAACAATGTATGGAAAAAAAATAATAAATAAAAAAAAAAGAAAAAAAAAAGAAACCTGAGCTAATAGGCCAAACAGTATTCTAATTAATACAGTTTCTGTGTGATTATTTGGGTCTCAGCAGTCGGGAAATGAAAGACCAGCCTCCATTTACATCCAAACACCAGGTATCCACACCAGCAGGTCCATGGCCACAAGTCCACACACACACTCCACAAATACACTCATACACATACACATACCACACATACACACATACTCTACATGCATACCACACAATACATCACGTACCACACACAATCATACAATACACATACACCACAGATTATACCACACACACACACACACTCATGCACCACATACACACTCATATACTACATACACACCATGCACATATACCATAGACACACTCATACACCACATATATACACACCATGCACAAACACATACCACACATATTCATATACCATACAATACACTACACACAATAACACACCACACACAATCATACAATATGTGCATACCATACAATACACTACAATACAATTATACAATACACATACACCACACACACAATCACACACCACATACACACTCATATACTACATACATACCATGCACATATACCACACACACACTCATACACCACACACACACTCATGCACCACATATAAACTCATATACTACATACACACCACACACATATACCACAGACACACTCATACACCACACATATACACACCATACACAAACACATACCACACACACTCATACACCACACACCACACACATATCACACAATACACTATACACACCACACACATATACACAATCATACAATACACATATACCACACATTACACCACACACACACACTCATACACCGCACACCACACACATATCACACAATACACTATACACACCACACACATATACACAATCATACAATACACATATACCACACATTACACTACACACACACACACTCATACACCACATACACACTCATTACTACATACACACCATGCACATATATCATAGACACATTCAATACACCACACATATACCACATACATACACACTATACACATATACACATCAAACACAAATACATGCCACACATACTCATATACCACACAATACACTGTAAACACCACACACTACACACAAACACACACCATACAGATACACTCATACACCACACATAAACCACACACACACACACATCATACACCCACATCATACACCCACACCCCCACACACACACACTTTTCCCCGAACAAATCACATTCCTCTGTGTGGCCTGCTCATCCCATCTGGCCCACATTTGGCCTTGGTGGAAATTAGACACCGTGTGGTAGCTTGGATTTTGAATCTCCTTTTGTTTACTTAAGTTTTTCCTTTCTGTGTATGTGGCCTTTTACCTTTTTCTTAACTTTTAACTGTCCTCATCAATGCTTTCCATACAGAAAGATGTACAGATCTTTTCTTGGGCTTCTGGACGTTCTATACAAATATTTCTATATGCTTCTATATCATTCATAATTATATGTCATGTAGTTTGTTATAGGTATACAGTATTTACATCGGCTAAAATGGAATTTTGCTGTATATACATGCATAAATATATAACATATCACATGTTTATATTATGCATATGTATATGATTGCATAAATATAACTATATTTCAGCATGATATAGAGTCAAAAGTCTATATCAACTATGAACTGTTTGCTTTATTTGAAACAAGGTTTGCCTATGTGGTTCAGGCTGAGCTTACAATCCCTCTGCCTCAGCCTCCCAGGTGTTAGAATAGCATATGTCACTATGCCTGTCACCAGGTAAAACCGGCACCCACCCAATAGGACATACAGCGATGCCTGGAGACATTTGCCCCGTCACAGGCAGGAACGATGCATTAGCTTCACAAGGCTTCAGGTTTCCGTCTCCTCTCAGATGAGGCACACCACAAAGACTTACAAGACCCCAAATGTCAAGAAGAGGCTATTAAGGTTCAGACCTTAGTGCGCAGGCCTGGCATAGACGACTCCGTGGTCTTCACCCCCAGCATCACAGAAACAGTGGAGGACGCTGCAACAGCAGCATTCCTGCGGTGGGAACAGGACCAGAAGTTCACAAGTTCAAGGTCATCCTCAGCTACAACAGTGAGTTTGAGGCCAGCCTGGGTGACTTGAGTCCATGATGAAAGAAAGAAAGGCAATATAGCTAATAATTCAAAGTCTGGCTTGCATTCCACATAGCATCTTTTAAAGGTCACCTTCTTAGCTAGGCAGTGGTGGTGTGTGCTTTTAATCCCAGCGCTCGGACAGCAGCGGCAGGGAGACCTCTGTGAGGCCAGCCTGGTCTACAGAGAGTTCCAGGACAGCCAAGGCTACACAGACAAACCCTGTCTTGAAAAACAAAGAAACAAAAAAAAAAAAAAAAAAAAAAAAAAAAAAAAAAAAAAAAAAAAAAAAAAAAAAAAAAAAGCAAAAAAAAAAAAAACAAACAAAGGGAATGCACACAGCTACTGAAAGTGCATCTCATGCTTTCTGAATGCCAAAGTTCATACCCACCTTTCCGTCCTTCCGTCTTACCCTGTGGCCTCTCAGGACAGCTTCTGGGCCCACTGTCGTTGGCTCCTTCCTGCCTATTGGACCCTTGGGTGAGTACAGAACTCTGTGAGCTCTTGCAAGGTGGGTGGTTTGATATGTTAAGTGAACACTTTTCCTTTATATACATATGCATATATTTATAAACGTGTGTATGTACATGTATATATATATGTATGTATGTATGTATGTATGGCAGGGAGTGGGGGGTGGCTGCCACAGCCCACATGTGAAGGTCAAAGAGCGTCTCATGAGAGCTGTTTCTCTCTTCCCGTTCTCCTGTGAGTCATGGAGAACCAACTCAGGTGGTCGGGCTTGGAGGTGCCTTTACCTGGAGCCATCTTGCCAGCCCCAGTGCTAGACTTCTTTAGGGCCTGTGTCTTAGCTACTGTTCTGTGGCTGTGATAAAACACATGACCAAGGGAACTATAGCCGAAATGGGTCATTTGGGCTTATGGTTCCAGAGGGGTAAGAATGCATGATGGAGCCGGGTGGAGTGGTGCACACCTTTAATCCCAACACTTGAGAGGCAGAGACAGGTGGATCTCTGTGAGTTCGAGGCCAGCCTGGTCTATATAGTGAGTGCTCAGACAGCAAGAGCTACATAGGGAGACACTGTCTCTGGGATGGCAGAGCTGAGGTACAGACAGTAGGCATGGCAGCCGGGGCTGGAAGCTGAGGGCTTATTGAGCAGGAAGCCGAGAGAGCAGACTCCAAATGACTCAAGTCTCTATTATTTTTTTAAAAAATATTTTATTTTTATTTTATGTGTATGGGTGTTCTGCCCACACATATGTCTGTGTCCCTGGTGTGGGAGCCAGAGAAGGGTGTAAGATATGCTGGAATTGAACTCAAGTCCTCTGGAAAAGCAGCAAGCCCTTTCAGCTTCATCTCTCCAGTCTTCCCTCCTCCCCTTCTTATGTCTTGCTGCCTCGACACAGATGGCATCATCTGAAGGCCATGAGATTAGTAAAATGTGAGAAGTGACTGGGACTATGGCTCAGTGGGTAGAGTGTACTCCTAACATGCACAAGGACCGGGGTTCAATCCCCAGCACTGAATAAAGCAGGCATTGGTGGAGGCAGGAAAACCAGGAGTTCAAGGTCATCCTCCACTATGTAATGACTTAGAAGCCAGCAGGGGTCACGTAGTCACTTGTCTAAGCCTAGTGACTTAGAAGCCAGCAGGGGCCACACGAGATCCTCTCAAGGAGCGGTGTGTGGGAGTCTGCAGCGCGAGCTCCAGGAGAAAGGCTGGCCTCCAAGATGGGCCACTGCAGCCTGAGACCACCTACCTAGCTTTTAATCAAATGAAAATAAACTTTGACCCAGTGGGAAGCACTGGGGTGGAGGTAGGTTCTGGGTCCCTCTCAGCTGGATGTATAGAATAAGCATTCCTAGCCAGGAATAAAAATTAAGCTAGGTTTCCGTTTAATTTCCGTGCGCAATTGGCTAGCATGTCCCAAACCTCACCCAACACAGCAGCTTCCTGCTGCCAAGTCGCCAATGGCTCCCATTTCTGGAATCTTCGGCCTGTAGACTTCCTTATGACTTTAAAGAAGGAAATGTTTTTTTTTTTCTTGTGACTTACTGCTAACTGGATTGTCAGTAAGAGCTTAAAAAACGCCACCTAGAGTTTATCTGTCTTCCCTGGGGAATGATTTAAAATCCAATCATGGGGTGGGACTGGGAGCTGAGTCTTGCCTTCGTTAGTTTCTGCACGTCTATAAGGAACAGCCAGCCTCTGAGGGGGGGTGGGAGGAAGTAAACACTGTTTGCTTGGTTTCCTTGCTGGTGATGTAATTTACATAGCGGCAAAATTACAGCCTAGACATCTAAGTAGCAATTAAAATGTTGGGGAACAAAACAAACTTTGCTCTTCATTAAACACTAGCAGGAGTGGAAATGGTGGGCAAACTGCCTACAAGTTCCAGTGCCTACGCAATCTCGTTTGCCTGGAGGGGAAAAAAATCCTTCACAGTCTCCAACCTTAAAATGAAAATAGAGAAGTCTCACACACAATAAATTCAATTCCAAAAGTCCCAAAGCAGGGAAATGGATATGGAAGGATTCCGAAACTCACAGAAAGGAGGTAGATAGAAATTGGGGGGGGGGGGTGTCTCAAGACTCCCTGTGTCACATGGCTGTCTTGGTACTCACTCTGTAGATCAAACTGGCCTCAAACTCACAGAGATTCACCTGCCTCTGCCTTCTGAGTGCTGGAATTAAAGGCGTGCGCCACCACCGCCTGGCTGATAGAAATTTTCTAAGCATGACAGACATGATGTTCCAACAAAACCCAAATTTAATCAGGAAGTTCCAATTGGTCCTGGAAGACAAGCCTGGGATCCTAGTGAGCGTGATAATTTTTATCCCACCTCTTTGCTTCCAGAGCCTTTGCTTGCTTGCTTTTTTTAAACTTTAAGTTATTTTTCTACTCTTTTTTTAAAGTTTCCTTTAAATTTTTTTATTTTATTGTTTGTGTGTTTGTGAATGGAGTGTAAGCATGTATGTCACAACATGTGCGGGGGTCAGAGAACAGCTTGCAGGAAGGAGTTCCTTCTCTCACCTTTTGGGTCCCAGGGATCAAATTCAGGTGGTTTGACAGCAAGCACCCCATCTTAACCCACTGAGCCATCTCACAAGGCCTCCAATCTTGTCTCCTACAGATGCACACAACACAACACACACACACATACGCACACAAACTCTTACATTTGACTCAGCTGGGTGTCAAGGTTTTGTTTTACTTGCTTGGTGACGACAGCCTGCTCACATGGAAAGAAGCCACGATTTTGCCTGCATCAATTACTCAGACATTACCCCCAACTTAATAGTAGAACGAACTTGCATTATCTTAACTAAGAGACCATAGAAGCCAGGTAGTGGTGGCGCACGCCTTTAATCCCAACACTCAGGAGGCAGAGCCAGGTGAGTATTTGTAAGTTCAAGGCCAGCCTGGTCTACAGAGTGAGTTCCAGAACAGCCAGGGCTACACAGAGAAACCCTGTCTGGAAAGATGAAGAAGAAAGAGGAGGATGAGGAAGAGGAGGAAGAAGAAGAAGATGCCCACATCTTGCCAAACACTCCTTATCAAATGCAAGGACTCTAATTAGACCCCTCTGGTCTACACAAAAGCATTCAGTATGCACCTCTCTCAGCCTCCAGCACAGTCTTCTCAGAGCTGCTACTGTAGTTAGTTCAAGCCTTGAGGGCTGGAGACGATGAGAAGGGGGCCCTGGTGATTGCCAGCCGCACCAGGCTGTCTCCCAGAGCTGCTGTCACAATCTACCACAGACAGTTTGGCTTGGAACAACGGAGTTTATTCTCACACCGTAGGAAACGCAAGTCAGACGGACGGCGACACTGGGGCCAGTGTTCGCCCTAACGCTCTAGGCAGAAATTCTTGCTTAGTCCATCTCCTGTTGCTTCCAGACAGCCTTGGCCTGTGACGGTGGTGACTCAGTGGCTTCTCCGGGCTCTGCCTCTTCCTTCCTCTTAGAGGTCTGGTTATCACCAGATTGACGGTTTGCCCCTATGAGTCCAGGCTCGTCTCATTCCAAGACTCCCCCTCTTTATCAGAAGTGCTGCACCCTTCTTTCAAACCAGCCCCCTGCTCAGCGGTGTGGGGATGGGAAGGAGAGACACATTTTAGTCTGTGTTCTTGCTTGGCTCCCAGTGTTGGAGCAGCAGAGGGTGGGAGTCCTTCGGCTCCTGCTGGGTTTACTTACTCCACAACTCCTCACTCCCCTTAAGGGGCATGGGAAGAGATTTACTCTATAGTTGATGGACCCACAAAAACCCAGCTTGTAATCTCAGTCTGCAGGTGATGGTATGTGTGTCCATGCATGTGTGTATGTACAAGCATGTGAGTGTGTGTGCTTGCTCACCAGGACACCAGCATGGCAGCATGGAGACCAGAGAGTACTGTTGGCAGCGTCCTTTAATGGCCTCCACTTTATTGCTGATTGACGCAGTGCCCCTCACTTAGCCTGGAGTCCACTGCCTTGGCTGGCGAGAGAGACCCTGGGGTTCATCTGAGCTCCAAGCCTCCAGCACAGTATGGGTGCACACTGCCATGCTTTGCTTTTCCTTATGTGGGGTGCTGGGCCTCCAGACTCAAGTCCTTATATTTAAGCAAGTACTCTGCCCACCAAACCATCTCCTTACCCAACTGTTTTTGAGACAGGGTCTCATATAGCCAAGGCTGGCCTCCCACTCCCTGTGTGGCTGAGGCTATCCTTGAGCTCCTGATCCTCTTGACTGTACCTCCCAAGTATTGGGGCGATAGGGGTACACCAACACAACCAAATGTGACCCCAGTTTTATACAAGAAAGTTCTTCTTTGCATGATTTTTGCCTGGCTTATAGCAACCATACCAGCAGCATTGGCTTTTGCTGTCCTCAACCGATCTTCTTGTCCCACTATCAAAATCTCCCATCTTCAGTTGAGTAGAGGGACATAGCCTAAGGGAACCTTCTCCAAGGTACAGAGAGCCAGTTGGGTGCAGGCCTGGAATTCTAGTCCGTAGACGCCTGCAGGAGGATCTTGAGCCCCAGGATAGCCTGAGCTACATAACAAGACATTGTCTCCAAAAATTAAAAAAAAAAAAAGAAAAGAAAAATAAATAACAACCAAAAAGATGCCAAGCTAAGAACTAAACCCCATCTTCTGCAATTCCCTTTTCCATGGGAAGTGATTGCTTCTCCCGCTGTGGGTGGGAGACGGTGTACGGTGTGGGCTGTGGGGGAAGCAGCCCACCTTTGGAAGCAGGGAATGAGACCGGAGCACAGTCTCTTCCTGTCTCTTCATTCTCTACATGAAGAGGAGCAGGAGGTTACTGCAGACTGCAGACATGACTAGGTGATGGGGAGGGCTTACCGCTCTTCCTGGGTTTGGTTCTCCGCACGCACACACGCAGTGGCTCCCAACCAACTATAACTCCAGCTCCAAGGGATCCGACCTTGTCTCCCTCTGTGGGCACCTACACACAGGTGGTGCAAGTACACACACACACTCAAGCACACACGCATATAAATAAATTAATCTTTAAATAAAAGAAAAAACAGGAAGATAAGACGGCCCTGAGCTCATTGCTCATTAATCATTAGCTACTTTTTAAATTTCTTTTTTTAACTTTGTGTGCTTTGGTGTTTTGCCTCAATGCGTGCCTGTGTGAAGGTGTCAGATCCTCTGGAGCTGGAGTTAGGCAGTTGTGAGCTGCCATGTGGGTGCTGGGAATTGAACCTGGGTCCTCTGGAAGAGCAGTCAGTGCTCTTTACTGCTGAGCCATCTCTCCAGCCCCCTACTTTTTTTTAATTTACATTTTTATTTATTTTGTGATGAGCACACAAGTGCCACATCGCACATGTGGAGGACAGAGTATAACTTTTGGGAGTTGGTTCTGGTGAGTTAACTCAGGTGTACAGGCTTGGCCAGGCTTGGCAGCTGACACCTTTATCTCCTGAGCCATCTCCCCAGGACCAGTGTTAAGGTATCTTTAAGGAGAGGAGAAAGGCTGAGGGAGCATTCCTTCCCAGAATTCTGACAGTGTCACCTTCTGGGAAGCAGTTTCTCTAGAGACTGAAGCCTCTTCGGATTTATCTGTCTCAGCAGTCTGCAGCGGGCTGTGCCGGGGCCAGGAGCGTTGCTGCACTAGGGGACCCCACCTTCCAGCAGAGCCCCCATGCATACACCTGGTCATTTCAGGCCTGGAATGTGAGTGAGCAGGCCATGCAGCAGCGGTCCAGGGGGTCGGAAATGACCTGAAATCACTCAGCTTCACCACGGAAGGGTTTCGTGAAACAAGCCCGTGGCCATTGTTCTTGTTCTCCTCCTATCCAAAGGCCACTTCTCTTTTCCTCCTGCTTGTGAAATTTGGAAGCTGGGGGGAGTGGGGTGGGTAAGAGCCCATCACTACCTGCAGATTCTAGAACCTTTTTGCCAGAGATTGTTCTGAAGTAAACATGTAACCCAGTTGTGACCACAAACACGCAAGGGGAAGCCTACTAATAAACTTCAGGGCTGGAGAGATGTCTCGGAGGTTTAGAACACTTTTTGCTCTTGCAGAGGACACAGGTTCAAATCACAGCACCCACATTGTGTCTCACAACCACTCCAGCTCCAAGGAACCTCATACCCTCTTTTAAACTCCAAGGACATCAGGAATGTGTGTGGTACACAACATGCATACAAACAATGCATTCATATACATAAATACATCTTTAAGGAAAAAAAAAACCACTTTCTTAAGTTTTTCCTCCCCCACGGAAATGATGGATTTCGGGACAGACTGCTTTGGACATTATTATGGGATGCTAGGAGCATCTTCAGGGTACAAGCGTGGGTCCTGGCAGCTCCAACCAGCTAGGCTTGGTCAGTGTCCCCGATACACCAGTTGAAGAAGTGGAGCTTGGGGAAAGGCAGAGAGATGATTTATTCAGTTCGCTCCCATTAAGACAAAGGGATCCAGGGCCCCTAAGCCCATCCTCAGGGCACTGAATAACATTTAGGCTTAAATGTAGGAGAGGAAAGGATGAAGATATAGTAGTGAAGCCTTCGCGGGGTGACTGGACTCTTTAACCACGATCAGCGCTGGTCCTGTGAGGTGGTCCCCAATAGTCCTTCCCCCTGTCATTCGCTTTAGGGGCTACATCAAGCTTCTGCTCCAGGTGTGGTCTCACCTTCTGGGGCAATCATCCTCATTTAGGGGGTGAACTATGCTAGATTTTGCTCTTCCTGCAGTCTGAGGGGACTGCTGACTTAGGACAAGAGCTCACTTTGGTGTCTTCAGCCAAAGCACAGATGCAAAAACGCAGGCAGTGATGTCTGGCTTCCGGCCCTCCTTCTGCACAGCTTGTGGGCCTGAGGAGTTGACAATGGTTTTTTCCCAAAGCGGCTGCGGCTGCAGCATGCCTGCCCTGGGAGTTTGTGCTTGGCTGTGGCAGCCATCCTGTTGTGCTGTGACTGGGAGGCCTGGATGAGGATGCTGGGATGGGATGGGATGGGATGGTTTGGGGAGGGATGGTTTTTCAGCAGTCTTGGTGATCTTCTGATTTCACCTTTTGGTGACTTTTGGGGGTCCTGTTACGTGAAGTAAATGGTGGCATAGGGTGCAAAATTCAGCCCACTTGGGACTGGAGAGATGGCTCAGTGGTTAAGAGCACTGACTGCTCTTACAGAGGACCCGGGTTCAATTCCCAGCACCCACATGGCAGCTCACAACTGTCTGAAGATCCAGTTGCAGGGGATCTGACACCTTCACACCAATGCACATAAAATAAAGTTAAATAAACCATAAAAAATTTTTTAAAAAATTCAGCCCACTTGTTGGTACTTGCATATGAGCCAATACAGGGATGAGCTGAGCATGTTGCTGCCCTATCCCAGATCCCCCAACTTTTGATTTTATTCGTGCGTGTGGGAGCACGGCACGTGGGAGCGAGAGAGTCCAAAGGCAACCTTGTATGTCATTCTTCAGGCTCTGTCCCATTTGGTGGTAGGCCTGTTTATGTATTTGTTTGAATGCGTTCACTACGAACTGGGGTCCTCTAAAACCACGGACCAAAACGAATTCTCCACACCCTCCATCGTTTATGTCAGTTTATGTCAGCTATTTTTATGACCGCAATGAGAAAAGCAAACAGTGTTTTAATTTTGTGTTTATTTTTATTTATGTGTGTCTGTATGTACACCACACGCATGCATGCAATACCTGAAGAGGCCAGAAGAGGGCGATGTAAACTGCCCAACAGGAATGAGGGGACCCAAATTCGATTCCTCGGAGCCATCGCGCTCCAGTTCTGAGAAGTTTAACCTTCGTTTTCTCCTTAAAGCTTTTGCCTCAAACTACAGTCACTTTGTGGATTTGGCGCAGACACGGTTCAACCCCAAATAGCCACCAGTCTCCTCAGCGGACAACTGGCAAGGACATGGTTCTCTCCTCCCACCATCCCAACTCCGGTTCAAGCTTGACAGCAAGCGTCTTTACCCTCTGAGCCAATTCCCTGGCTGGCCGAATTTTCACAGTTAAATTCCTTCACTCAGCCTTTTGGTCTTGGCTTTACCCATAGGAGAGGTTGAGCTCGGGAGTACATCTGTGGCAAAGGGTCTCTCTGGGGAGGCGACCTTCACAGCGGTGTGGCCCGGCTGGCGGTCGCAGCGGAAACTGCCTTCAGCGTTGGCAGCGATTATCGTGGTTTTAAACCCACGAGTACTTCCCTGTACACCTTTTTTTCTGACTGCTGAAAAACTTTCCTGATTGGTCTAATTTCTGAATTTTTGGAGCTTGAGTCAGAAAATCTGAAGGCAAGGCAAGTTGTGTGACCTGGCTGGGGGACTTTCACACCCTACTGGATGAAATGGGATCCATTTTATCAGAAGATTGTGTCCGGGAGCGTGTTCAGATCTCCAAAAAAATGGTGGATGATGAGACCCGGGAGGAAGGCAGGGGAGGATCTGAATAGGAAAGTTTTCTGGGAGAACTGCACCCCCGTCGCATTCCCTTTCGCCCCGCAAAGAAAGGCCTTTCCTGCCTCACGGAGCCACTCACCCAGGAGCCCCCCCCTCCCCATTCACGGAGAGTCCTTGAGGGCCAGTGGGAAGGCTTCCTGAATTTGATGTGCAATAAATATGAATATGTAAAAAGGGGCAGCAGGCGGAAGCCTGACAGAATGAAAAATCTAGAATTGCAAATGTCAGACTCTAAGCCCCTCTGACAAAGACTATGCTGATGAAACCTGGAAGCCGAAAACAGAAATCCAGGAGTGGAAAAGATTCCTCTGCTAGGCTAGTCCAGATGTCACAGGCCAGTCAACATCCCTCCCCGCAAAGCCATTTTCAGGCCAGGCACCTAGCAGTCCCTCTTTGCTAGGCTTGAGCCTCTAACGCCCTAAGGTCTCCTTCCCTGCCCCCAGGTAAATCCCTCAATCGAGTCTCTGATCTCTTGGAGACTCCCTGCTGTCCCAGGATACATTCTCTGTAGCTTTACCATGATGGGCTCTTGTAACTGTACTTGACTGGAAAAGCAAACAATTCCATTCCAACCTTTCCGATTTCTTAGGCTGCCGGGCCCCCTCCCAGGCCTGCATTTGTCAGAACCCCGTTATTACAGAATTTGAGGTTGCTAACTGGTGGCCCTAGGTTGTGTTCTTCTTTCTTTTTTTTTTCCTGCCCCCCCCACCTTAAAATGCTAACTTTGCTGATGACTGATGGCAATTATATAATAGGTCTTTGTGTGGACTTATCTGATCTTCCCCTATCGAGGGGTTTAATCTCAGCCTTCCTGGAAAGCCTCCGTTTGGCTGTGTGGGGATGGTAGCAATCTTCAACAGCTGTTGTTGAGCCCCCACTGTGAGCTGTTTCCTCGTGTAAGCCACGGCGCCACGGCGCACGGCGCGTGATTGAAAGTTGCTGCATTTGAAATTCCAGGTTTGAAAAACATACATTTATTTAGAGACTGTGTGTGCACGCGCACACGTGGAGCTCGAAGGACACCTTTTGAAATCTAGCTCTCTTCTTCCACTGGGAATGGGTTCCCGGAACTGAACTCAGATCATCAGCCTTGGCAGCAAGCACCTTTACCCACTGAGTCATCTGGCCAGCCCACGTCACTTCATGTTAAGAAAAAAACTCATGTATATATATATATGAACATATATATGTATATATATGCATACACACACGCGTGCGCACACACACACTATGTGGCAAGGAAATGCATTACCCTCCAGGCTCCAGGTAATATGTCGTTTTGGGCAATATGGAAGTTTTATGTCCGCGCTGGGAGTCCTGAATATCAGTGTCTACAGTCCCACTCAAAACACTTGATCACTACATGAGTGATCTGATCGCTTTATAAAAACGTGTGAAGGAGCCACAGAGGAAGGCAATAAAAGCTACTTCTTGGGCTGGAATCCCTCCTGTGTGAGTGAGGTTCTGGGACCCGTGGGGGAGGGGCAAGCCCTTCCCGCCCTTTTCAGTGGCCAGGAATAACCATTTTAAACCTTGGGCCCCACCCGTGTTTACAAACCGTATATTCTTCTACGTTGCTGTGTCCGGTGATCACAAGCCCTTTCAAACGTCCCTTCGGAAGAATACAAAATCTGTTTTAAAGAAGGGGCAGAAGAGAAATGAAGATAATTGAGAAGAGCACGCGTGCTTTACAGGCCTCTACCCCCTATCCCGCCACCACACCTTCCTCAGGAGGATCAAGCTTTCCTACCTGGAATGGGACGGGGTGGGGGTGGGGGCGCACGACTTTCAGCTCTAGGTGGAAACGCTAGAAGATTTATTCACTTTTACTTCAGAGCCGCGCTCCCTTAACTTCTGGGCGAGCGCAGCCGCCCTTCATCGTGATAATACAATTTTGTATGTTAAACAACAGATGTCAAAGAGAAAAAAAGAGACAGGCCTTGGCTTTTCTTTTCCTGTGGCCCTTGTTCCCCCCACCCCGCTAAAGCAGCCATTTTTTCAGTTGCCATGACAGTGGCGTAGGAGTTTATCATTTTCCCATGCCTGCTGCATGTTAATGTGGAATCAATGCGGGCGCCTTATCTGGGTAGGCAGGGAAAGGTGCAGGGGACCCAGCCTGCACTGCCACTCCCGCCCCCACACCATCCTCAGTTTCCACTTTAAGGAGACATGTATGGAAAGCGCGCGTTTCACTTGGCTATTAACATATCAGTTACCATCAGCCGCAGAATTACTGAAGTCGCCAGCACGTGTTTACAAAGCAAGCTGGTCTTGCTTCCTTTGAAAAGAACAAAGAATTAGCCTGGAGAATCATATTTGTGATTCACCTCAGTCAACTCCACCCCTCCACTCTAACGCCCCCCCCAAAAAAAACGCCAGTCCATACTGAGGAGGGGACGGAAGTTCCCTGGAAAAGTCCCCAAACTAAGAAAAATCATAACTGAAGGCTTTCCAACAAAGGTGACAAAGAAATCAAGATAAATTAAAAAAAAACAAACCCTATCTAGTATGGAAGGGAATCGGAACAAAGAAAAACTTTCTTTTAAACTGAACTGGAGAAAAGGCGGGAAGATGGCTCTACCCGAGGGTCACTTTTCTCGGTGTTTTCGTTCGGCGTGAAATCCTTTGTCATTCCTGAGAGAATTTGTGAATCAGAATCGTTGAGGTGGGGCCTCAGAGTTAACTGTGCTTAAACAGAGGGCGACAAAGTAAAAGGGAAGTTTTTTTTTTAAGCTGTAGAACCAGACCAGGACAGAAGCAAAATTAACCCCCAAGTGATTGATAGCACACTCGTCGTTATCCCCCCGCCCGCCTTAATTTCCAACAGAATACGGCAGTGCCTGTCAGCCGAGTCTTCCTAATCCCTTAAAAAAAAAAAATCTTGAGTCAGTGAGCCTCTAAAATGATTGCTTCAATTGTCAATAGTTGCTTTCTTTCACATCGTCCTGCTTTCCGAGGCATCTGGCACATTTTATTCCTTTTTTGTTATTTTGAGCTGTTCTTTTATCATTTACCCTCAGGAAGCAGCCTTAGCTGGCTACAGATAAGACCTCGTATCCAGATGTGCATATCAAAGGGGGAGCAGCTACTTATTAAGAAAAACTTTCTTCTTAAGCCCAGCTCCTGTTCAAAGGGACGGGAGAGCCCGTGGCGTCGGTGACAGGCTGGTAATTCAATGCCTCGTCCCCACTAGGCCTGGATGAGGCGGGCGGGGGTGGGGTGGGGGTCAGAGTATTTGCTGAGATCCGAGTTTAAAAACTGAAAAGGGTAACGGCGCATCTTCCCCAGATCCCGGCATTTACATGCTGCTAGGTTTATTCTGGGGGAAATGAGTGTGTCCCGAGCGGGCAAGCAGCTATGCTGAGTGATGGAATCTGGAAGACCAGAATGACTTTTCAGAAGAGTGAAATGCGCTTGTATGGAAAATATTGAATTTCAACAGCTGTCAACCAGCACTTCCTCTGGCTTTGAAAATATGTTTAATGACACAAGACACATATAGAGCCCCACCACTGCTCTGTCGCAGAGGTTACAAGCCTCTTCTGCAGGATGTTAAATGCACTAACGCAGATATCAAACACACTGGGGCTCGTGGGATGGCTCAGTGGACAAAGGCCAAGCCTAGTGACCCGAGTTTGATTCTCGGGACCACATGGTGGAAGCAGAGACAGACGCTGAGATGCTGTCCTCTGGCCACCACATATTTTGTGTCCACTCCTACAATAATCATAAACTACATAATAGAAAACTTTTTTTTTAAAGAAACCACATTATGCTGGGTATTGTGGCACAAGTCAGGAGGCAGAGGCAAGCGAATCTCTGAGTTCGAGGCCAGCCTGGTCTACACAGTGAGTTCCAGTACAGCCAAGGCTACACAGAGAAACACTGTCTCAAAAAACGAACAAAAAGAATACCGCAGACCTACACCCCTGGTCTGAAGTGACAACCTATGTATTGTGATATTTAGTAAAAATAAAATCTGCAGTGGGGTTTGTGGAAATGGTCCATGGTGAAGAGCATGCACTGCCCTCGTGGAGGAACCAAGTTCGATCCCCAGCACCCATATCAGGCAACTCACAATTGCCTATAATTCCAGGGGACTCTGATGCCTCAGGCCTCAGCAGGTACATCCACTCAGGTACACAAACCCACACACACATACAGAATTAAAAATACAAAATTAAAATCAATTTTAAAAATCTTGGGGGCTGGCGAGATGGCTCACTGACTGCTCTTCCAGAGGACCCAGGCTCAATTCCCAGCACCCACATGGCAGCTCACAGCTGCCTGTAACTCCAGTTCCAGAGAATCTGACATCATTATACCAATGCATATGAAATAGTTAAAAAATAAAAAAAATTAAAAAAAAGAAGTTAGGTGGACTTTTTAAAAAAAAATCTGCTTGGGTCTTTGGGTTTTTGCTAGAAGACATGTCGGCTAAGATGCTGTTATTTTGCAGGTTTGTATTTTGTGCTTTGGGGACCGCAACAGACTACGTGAGAGCCTGGAATGTTCCATGCCTATGAAAATACTTGCCCAGAACCAGAAGAGTGTCAGCAGGGCCAGCGCAGGGAGGCCAGCCAGGTCCTAGGAGACAGTGGTCTCTAACGTTTCAAGAGGAAGGGGTGTGACCTGCTGGGCACATATGGGAAGTAGCCTGGGGCTCAGGTCCCTGCAGGACTCACCCAGCCCTTGAGCAAACCCATAGGGTATAGGCAAGAGCATGATTTAGCCCTCCTGAGCACATCAGAGCACACTAGGCACATATGTGTCCCTCTGAGGTCCCTCCTGCTGCAAAGAAGCTGGTCCTGTGTACAAATGTCCCAGGAAAGGCCTTTCCCTGAGACTCCTCTCCCTGAGTCTGGTCAGTGCTAGTGGGGTCCAGAGCTGAGGATCTCCCCCAAAGCACCAAGAGACCTGAATGTTATGGTTACCATGGGAACCATCTCCAGTGCACAGATACCCTCACTTTGGGATTTTCTGTGCACGTGTGTGAGGAATTACGCACACAGGTCCATGCATACCCACGCGTGCACAGGCACACACACAGAGGAATTAAGAGCAGGTTAAGAGTAGTACTGGAGAAAACAGAAGCAGAGGAAGCTGTGTGGAGCAGGAATCGAGGCCGCTGTAGCTGGCTGCCCACCTGGCTTTAGTGACGGGGGCATAGTCTAAGGCAGTAACTACAGAACTGAACCCAGGAGCAGAATCCAGGCTCAGCAGGGACCCCAGCCAAGGCGCCATGGCCTATCTGACTTCTGACCGTATTGATGCCCGGTACAATCCTGACTGCTTCAGCTTCCCCAGCCTGCTCTCTAGAAGACACCATGACCTTTGGAATGTAGTTTTTCTCAGTGGTCAGTCCCTTGCTGCCTGTCTTTAGGGAGAGGACTAGGTGGGAGGACACCCCAGGGTGAGGGACGCCAGGTTAGGCCTGTGCCAGCCAAGACTACTGGGTCTGTGTTTCCACCTGTTTAAAAAATAAATAAAGTTGGGCTGGTATTAATTAAGATGATAATGAAAGGTTAATTCTGAGATGCTGTAAACCTCAGTGAGTTTTTCACTCAATGTGTTGGATATTCTCAGGCTATGATTTGTATAAAAGAACAGCAACTTTCTGTTGCTATGACACACACCCGGATGACTGGGGACAGAGCTCAGTCCAGGAAGTAGCTTGCTGCACAAGGATGACATGGACATGAGTTCAAGCCCCAAAACCTATATAAAAAGCAGATATAGTAGTGAACAGTTGTAATCCTGTCACAAGCGAAGCAGAGACAGGAGCAACCGTGGGGCTCACTGGCCAGCCAGTCTAGTAAATCAATGAGCTCACTGAGAGCCCTAGGAGAGAGACAGAGATGGGGGGGGGAAGAAAGGCACTCAGGAAGGCAGAGCCAAACAGACAAACTTCGTGAATTTAACACCAGCCTGGTCTGCATAAAGAGTTCTAGGCCCCCTATACCCACATAATGAGATCCTGTTTAAAAATAATAACAAATTGTCTTAGTTAGGGTCTCTGTTGCTGTGACGAAACACCATGACCAAAAAGCAAGTTGGGGAGGAAAGGGTTAATCTGGCTTACACTTCCAGATCATAGTCCATCATTGGAGGAAGTCAGGACAAGAACTCAAGCAGGGTAGAAGCCTGGAGGCAGGAGCTGATGCAGAGGCCATGGAGGGATGCTGCTTACTGTCTTGCTTCCCATGACTTGATCCGCCTGCTTACTTGTAGAACCCAGGAATGCCAGCCCAGGGATGGCACCACCCGCCATGGCCCAGCCCTTTGCTCACTGATTGAGAAAATGCCCTACAGCCGGATCTCATGGCGGCATTTCCTCAGCTGAGGCTCCTTCCTCTCTGATGACTCCAGCTTGTGTCAAGTTGACACACAAAACCAGCCAGTGTACTAATTAATTTTCTAAAAGGATAAAGAGGCGAAAGAAAATAAGATAATTTCTAGGACCTGGAGAGTTAGCTCAGTGGTTAAGAGCACTGGCTGCTCTTCCAAAAGACCCAGTCCAATCCGCAGCACTCACAAGGCAGCTCCGACTTCAGGGGCTTTGACACCCTCACACAGCCATACATGCAGGTGAAACACAAATACACATAAAATAAAAATAAGTAAATCATTATGTTTTTAAAAAAGATAATTTCTAAAGTAACCCAGATTTTAGTGCCAACTGCAAGGCTCACCTCGAGAAACCACCTGGCCCTCACTCATCTGGGTATGAAGCAGACACCATAGTCTTCCCCTTATGGACATCAGGCATTGAATGAACAGGAGTCGCCACCATGCTGGTTGGTGTTCTGACCACCATGACTTTTATTTTTGTTTAGATAAAGCCTGTTTGCTGGGGTCCGCAAAATCTGGTTCCAAGTCAGAACCCTAACATGATGAATCTCCGTCCTACAACTTCCCAGAGCGCTGGACGTCCTTCCCATAGCCTGTGAAAAGCGTGAGTGGAATAACTGGTCCTCGTGTGCTAGCAAGCCCCAGGGTCTGGAGCTGGCCTGTCTACCTCCAAGTGGAAGAGGCCAAATGACCTCCAGATTTCATTTCAGTTTCCTATTATCCACTTCTGAAAGGGACAAGGGAGCTCTTGTTTGAACAGCTTTGGCGGAGCCAGAGGAAGAAGTGTTCTTCTGACACACAAAGGGCCTGCTTCCCATACACTGGGTTGTCAATTGTTTCTTAATGCAAAGTTAGGTTCTAGAACAGAGCCTGTGGGGTTGAAAGAAAGATTATCTGGCCTCCACAGCGAGGTGTCAATAATTGACAGGAATAAATAGCTTCTTCTGTCCCTTCTTTGCAAGTGAGAAATGCAGCCAGGTTCTCTGGCCTCCTTTTCCTCTGGCTTAAACCAGCACCACTCAGAGTCCTGTTTGTTGGGTCAATAGAAAGACAAAGAGGCAAAAACACAGGGAGTTTACTTTGTTGAAATTTTAGCTATTCAGGTCCTCTCAAAATCACACACAAGTAAATGAACACCCCCACCCCCAAACTTCAGTGTAGAACCCAGTGCCCTGGGTGTGGCTTTTGCCCTAACTTCTGTACTGAAAAGAATAACACACTAAACTGTGGTTTTATGGTTGTATTTAAAACAAAACAAAAATTTAAAAGGAAGAAAACAAACAAATACAGAAAGGAAAACAAACACAAAACATTGTAGGTCTAAGATTCTTGTCTCTGTTCTGTAACTAAAATTCTATAATTCCTGGAGAGTGGGGATGGGGGGGTTGAACTGGGCCTTTATCCTAAAAAAAATTAAATAAATAAATAAAAATCAAAGCTACAAAAGAAACTTACTTTGTGTTGTTTTTAACTAAACAGAGGTCATAACTGCAGCTCAGACATTATTCTCTCCTTACTAATTCTAAGGATGCTGCTAAGCCCTTTTGTCCTTCTGTTTTGGTTGGTTGGTTGGTTTTGAGGGGAGAGGGGGCCCTGATACAGCTGAGAGCCCCAGAATAGAATCTCACTTTACAATCATCTTGAGCTGATCAGACATAAAGTCAATTTTTTGAGAAAACAAAACAAAAGTACTTTTAAGAAATATGCTGTCATTTCCCCAAGGGAGTTGTGTAACCTTGTCATGTCCCAACTTTTCTTTCTCTCCTCTCCTTTTAAAAAAATAACAATTCATGTGTGTATGTGTTGGCCTGTGTGAGGCTGTGCACCACTTCGTGCAGTGCCCACAGGAGCCGGAAGAGCATCGGGCTCCCTGGAAGTGAGTGCAGTTACAGAAGGTTATGAGCCATAGCCTAAGTGCTGGGAACCAAACCAGGGCTGCCACAGGCAGTGCAATGAATGCTCTTTCCTTTTAAATGATTTATTTACTTTTATTTTATATGCATTGGTGTTTTGCATGTGTGTCTGTGTGAGGACGTCAGATCCCCTGGAATTGGAGTAACAGACAATTGTGAGCCTCCAGGTGGGTGCTGGAAATCGAACCTGGGTCCTCTGGAAGAGCAGTCAGTGCTCTTAACCACTGACCTCTCTCCAGTGCCTCTTTTATGTTTTAACTGTACTCTGGAAATTTTTAAATCTTTACAGACATAGACAACAGCACGGGCCATTCACATACTCCTCTTCTGCATAAGATGGTTTTTGTTTGTTTTGTTGATACCGTTTGTGAGACAGGATCTCACTGTGTAGCCCTGGTGGCCCTGGAACTCACTATGTAGACCAAGCTGGCCTTAAACTCTTAATAATCACTGCTTCTGTCTCCCGAGTGCTGGGATTAAAGGTGTGCGCCACCTCACCCAGCTTTAGGTGACGTCGTAAATCATCTTTTAAATTATGACCAAGCACTAGGTGCCTGGCTGGATGCTAAGGGTCTAAATTACCACAGAGACTAGTTACTAAATCAACTAGTTACTAAATATACTAGGGTAAAAGTCCTTTTTCTCTTTTCTGGCTTATTTTGATCTTCTGTAGCCCAGGCTAACCTCAGGGTCACTCAGCCTCTGAGTGTTGTGGTGATAGGCAGGCACCACCATGCTCGGCTTTGCTTTTCCTTCCTTCCCCCCCCCTCTTTTTTCCGTGTGTCTGTCTGTCTATATCTGTGTCTGTGTACACATATGTGTGGAAGCCAGAGAACACCATGGATAGCTTTCATCTAATGTTGTCCACCATGTTTTAGAGAGAGAGGCGGGTTCTCTTTTGCCTGAAGTCCATTCAGGAATCTGCCTGTCTCTGCCTCTTCAGCGATGGGATGACAAGCAGGTGCTGCCATGTCTAGCTCTTTTTTCTTTTTCTTTTTCTTTTTTTTAATGTATTTATTTAGCAACAGAGGACAGCTTGGAAGAGTTGATTCTCTCCATCAGTGTTCACATTTGGGGTCAAGTGTCTTTATCCCCTGAACTGTCTTCCTGGCCCTATTCGTTTCTTCATAACAAGATACCTGCCAATTCTAGTATAAGATAGGATTGCAGGTTTCTTCCCGTGATACTTTCAAAATGACTCATGCGGGATGGGTACAAAATCGCTGCAGGAGACAGAAAATTATGGATTACAGAAAGTTGAATCATAAAGAACATTCCAGAAGCCTTTTCAAGAAGGGTTTTCAAATTCACTGTACTTGGGAGTCACTTAGAGCAATGAAAGCCAACAGCCAGCATCCTGCCCACCTCGGCCTCCATCCCGCCCACCCCGGCCCCCATCCCGCCCACCCCGGCCTCCATCCCGCCCACTGCGGCTACCACTTTCTAAGCCTCCCAGATTTTCAGCTCTGTGGGTTTTTTTGTTTGTTTCTTTTGTTTTTTTGTTTCTTTTTTATGGTTTTCTGAGACAAGGTTTCTGTATATAACAGTTCTGGCGGTCCTAGAACTTACTCTATAGACCAGGCCGACCTTGAACTCACAGAGATCTGCCTGCCCCTACCTCCCGAGTACTGGGATAAAGGCATAAGCCACCACCTCCCGGCTCAGCACTGTGTTTTAATCTGGCATTTTCCTAGGACTTTTCATTGAGGAAAGTTTTAAATTCCATGAATAACAAAGTGGCCCCGTACCCTTCACCTGGCTCACTAACCGCTGACACTCATAAATGATCCCAGGCAATCAATCATTGTGTGTTCCATCTCCCTGCGTCAGGCTTCCAACAACAGAGCTGCTGCAATCAACTAAAGATTGTACAGTATGCTATTTTGCTTCCCCCCAAAACCATTTACTTATTTATCCTTTTGTGTTCTGTTGTTTATGGGGGGGTACCTATGTATGCACAGGTGTGCACTGTGTGTGTATGTGTGTGCGCGCACACAGGGAGGCCAGATAAGGACTCTGAGTGTCTTGTGTATCACGTTCTGCCTTATTCCCTTGAGACCAAGTCTTTCACTTAACCTGGAGCAGGACATCAGGGCTGAGGCTGTAGCTAGGTGACAGAGTGCTCTCCCATCATGCATTGAGAACTCTGGGTCCCAGCTCCCCAGCAACAAAGGTCTAGTGACTTTAGCCTGACATGGTTGCACACACCCACAATCCTTGAGCTTTAGAGGCAGAGGCAGGAGCATCAGAATTCCAAGGTTATCCAGAGACTTCAAGGCTAGCCTGGACTATGTGAAAGGCTGCCTTAGAAAACAAAAAAAAGAAGGCTGGGAAGATGCCTCTGTCAGTCAGGCGCCTTCTGCATGAGGACCTGTGTGCATGAGGACCTGTGTGCATGAGGACCTGTGTCATAGCTCATAGCTCCAGAAATAGGGACTGCACCCCACTTCCCAGTGCAGGGAGGGTACAGGGGAAGTTCCAGGTTTACTGACGGATCCTGTCTCTAATAAAGTGAATGGAGGCTGGGGCGGTAAGTACCTCCATGCAGAGGTGGGTGCCGCCATGCAGAGATGGGTGTCTCCATGCGGAGATGGGCGCCTTGCAGAGGAATTGAGTGCCATTTCCAGCACCTACATGGCTGTTCAGTGCTGGCTGTAACTCCAGTTTTCGGGGATTCAAGACCCAATTCTGACCTCTGTGGGCACCAGACACCCATGTGGTACACAGACATACACAAAGGCAAAACATTCATACGCATAAAAAAATAATAAATCTTAATAACAACAAAATGTAGAGAGCAATCGAAGTAGACACATGCTGTCAACCTCTGGCTGCCACAGGCATTTGCAGACCTGTGCACACATGTGCATACCCCCTCCCCATACACACATGTGCACACCCCCTCCCATACACACATGTGCACACCCCCTACCTGTGCACACATGTGCACACCCCCTCCCATACACACATGTGCACACCCTCTACCCATACACACTCAGGGAAACATACAAATAAAAAGAATGAAAGGGGCTAGTTTGATGGCTCAGTGGATAAAGGCGCTTGCCATCAAACCAAGGACCTGAGTTCAATCCCTAAAACTCGCATAGTGGAAAGAGAGAACTGTCTCCTATAAGTTTCCTCTCATCTCCACACAATGCTATGACATACATCTGACCCATGCAACCAAACACACCACACCACACACACACACACAAATGTTGGGGAGAGGCAGAGAGATGGCTCAGCCAACATTGCATACCACACACCACACACACACACACACACACACACACACACACAAATGTTGGGGAGAGGCAGAGGGATGGCTCAGCAGTAAGAAGCATTTTTGAGAAGGCCCTGGCAGCCTGAGTTTAATTCCCTGTTCTTACAAGGTGTCAAGAGAAAATCAGTTTCAGTGAGTTGTCCTCTGACCTCCACAACCGCTCCATGACACTCATGTGCCTGCATTTACACACATAAACACACACAAATAAATAAATAAAATATAATTTTTTTAAAAAAAATCCAGGCTGGTGAGATGGCTCATTAGGTAAAAAGCGCTTGTCACCAAACCCAAGGACCCATTTAGTGGAGGAGAGCACACACGCCTG
Organism: Ondatra zibethicus; assembly: GCA_004026605.1. Taxonomy (NCBI): domain Eukaryota; kingdom Metazoa; phylum Chordata; class Mammalia; order Rodentia; family Cricetidae; genus Ondatra; species Ondatra zibethicus. The sequence goes on from PVIU01000609.1 coordinate 112,480, forward strand.
AAAGTCATCCTCTGACCTCCACACACGTACCATGATATGGGAACACACACACACAAATAAGATGTAGCAAAAGTAAAAAAATGTTAAATCTTACGATAAATATTGGAGAACAAGGAGGAAGGAAGGAAGGAAGGAAGGAAGGAAGGAAGGAAGGAAGGAAGGAAGGAAGGAAGGAAGGAAGGAAAGAAGGAAGGAGACCTCTGAAGATCAGAACAAATCTAGATCTAGCCCTGAGGTGTGAAGGTTCCTGGGTTCCTGGGAGGACAGTTCAGACCGGGTTGGTCAGTCCCCAGCCTGCTGATGTCCAGATTTGGAATCTGTTAGGAACTGCCACTGTGAGCTTCTTCCAAAATCCTCTTCCCAGTCCTCCGTGTCTGTGCTGGGGGCTGCTCCGTGGTCCCCTTGGGCCATGTAGGAGAAAGTGGCCCCTTAAGCGGCCAGACTCCAGTCTTTCCACCCAGTCTGGCAGTACCCCACACCTGCCCAGGCCCGAATCGCTGTGACCACTTCGTAAACAGCTTTATGAGACACATACCCTTAACGACTTCCAGGGTAGTGGCAGAAGGGGGTCTCCGGCCTCCCCTCCCCCACTCCGAGCCACTCCTTCCAGGTGGGGCGCGAATGATTCCATTTTTTGCATTTGCCATCTGTGTTTTTTGCAGCCCATAAACACCTCAGCCATTTTTGCCAGTGTCTAAAAGATATTTATGACCCAAATATGAAAACCGTGTGAGAATTAACACTTAGGGGAGAGAAAATTCTGCTCGGAACCACAAACAGACCCAGCCTGCGTGTGCAAATATGTCCCTCCACCCAGTTATGGGTTTGATGAGAACTATTTACTGTCACTCAGTAGGGGGTGGCCCTGCAGGGTTTTAATGGCCATCAGCTTCCTGTTTGGATAGGTTTGGGTTTTTTTGTTTTTTGTTTTTGTTTTTCCATAGCATTCCTATGCTGTAGAGTGAAGGAAGCAGAATAAAAAGATGTCGAACCCAGGCTAATCAAAATCCATCTTGACACTCTTGATGGCCTCCCCCGACTACGTTCTCACAGGCTTTATTGTATTGACAGACGCCATTTGCTCATTTACGAAGTGACAATAAAGCCCCTCAGCTTTGCTCAGGCTGTAGCCCCTTCCCTCTGCAGACAGGAAAGGACCAAATGGCTTGGAGCCCACCCCCCACCCCCTGCTGTGGACATATTTTCATTAAAGATGATAACTTTACAATGTATGGAGAAGCTTCTCAGAGAAGCAGGGTAATCTGGGGAAAGGGAACCCAGTGGAACCACGTCACGGCCTCTGTGCACCCCACAACACAGAAGATGAAGGCTTGAACAAAGAAGGGACTAACCAGCAAGATCATGCACATAAAAATAAAAATTATTTGTTTGTTTGTTTTTGTTAAGAAATCTCTTTTCAGTCCTAACAATTACACCAGTAAACATCAGGCACAAGGCTCCTCTGGCCATTGTGTGTGTCATTTGCATAAAAGGACTTTAAAGAACTGCCTTAACTGGGGCCTGCTTTCCTAAAAGACAAGCTGCTGCAGCAGAGAGGTTTCATACATACACTCACTCATTCATTAGACATTTAACAGTTACTACCTGGATTTTTTTTTTTTTGTTCGTTTTTTGTTTTGTTTTGTTTGCTTTTTTTGTTTTTTGGAGACAGGGTCTTACAATGTTAGCCCTGTGGAATTCTTTATATAGACCAGCCTCTGCCTCCAGATGAATGGGTAGATGGATGAATGGATGATGGATGGACAGACAGACAGACAGATAGGATGGATGGATGGATGGATGGATGGATGGATGGATGGATGGATGGATGGATGGATGGATGGATGGATGGATAAGGCTGGATGGGTGATATGTGGGTGATGGATGGATAGATGGATGAATGATGGATGAATAAGGATGGATGGACGGGTGATAAATGGAGTTACGATGAGCAGATGAATGGTACCATTTCAGTTGCCTTCATAAATCTTGGTGGGGAGGAGACAAGGACTACTGATGATCCAGCCCAGAGCCCTGGGCACATAGGACACCACTCGTCCGATGCGACAAGGTCTCACTACATTGTCTAGGCTGACCTAGAGCTAACTCTGTTTCCCACACTGGCCTGGAACTCGAGATTCTCCTGCCTCAGCTTCCCAAGCAGCTAAGATTACAGGCCTGTACCACTGTGCCCAGTTTCACTTACTGTTTACCTGAGTTTTTTCTTGCTTTGTTTTCAAGACAGGGTCTCCCATATCCTAGGCTGTCCTCAAATTCATTAAGTAGTTGAGTATGACCTTGAACTCCTGATCCCCCTCCCTCTCCTTGCAGGATGCTAGGCTTATAGCTGTGCACCAACTCCGGTGTCTGACCTATTAAGCATCAACTTTAAGTGGCAAACTGTGATCATGTAAATACAACCAGGGTGGTAATTTCTGTCACCTCTATATTTCCTTCAGACTTCAAACATCACAGGTTGAAGATTCTGGCCCCATCACACATGGTGTGGGTTTTCTGCCTTATCCTGAACCCTGGCTGGCGACGACCTCCCAACCCTAACTGTGCTGTCATTCAGTTTATTTTCCCTCTTAGGTATAGTGTGTGCAGTAGCAGAGAATCAGAGCCAGCAAAGAAATAAAAGGCAAGAGAGCAAAGGCCCAGAATCCTCCAGGAAGTGTCCTGCTGGCATAGGGGCAGGTCTCCTTCATCCAGACTCCCCCCTCTCTCTCTTCCCCTCCCCTCACTTCCCTCCCCCCTTTCCCTGCCTCCTCCAGTCTTTTACTTACAGGCATTCAATTTCCTCTCTTCCAATGATTCCCAGCTAGAATCACTGGGAGCCTGCTCTCTTGCCCACATGCACATGCACTCCAGAGAGAATCAGATGAAAATAGCAGTCCTTTTCAAATCTTTAAAATTTGTTGTTTTGGTTTGGTTTGAGGACCCCAAATCTTCCCAGTGCAGAGTCAGTTCCACACAAGCAGAACTAATTAAAAATGTTGGCACATGCCTTTAATCCCAGCCCTCAGGAGGCAGAGGCAGGAGGATCTCTGTGAGTTCAAGGCCAGCCTACACAAGACTGGTCTACACAAGACAGCCAGGGCTGTTACACAGAAAAACCCTGTCTTGAAAAACCAAAAAAAAAAAAAAAAAAAAAAAAAAGTGGCTTGAGCATATTGGCCATTCTTTTGGCTTACATGACAAATGGTTGACAATACTTTACCCTTACATCAGATCAATGGCTGGCCTGGGAACTTCTGACTTTGTTTTTCTGGTCTTGCTCCTGAATGGACAACTTGCATAAAGTCTTGTGAGCATCATTGGTCTGAAGATTGCTGCTCAAGGAAAGAGAGAGAGAGCACATAGAGAGTGCACCAGGCATAAGTGACCCACAGGTAACCCCAAGAGAATTGCAAACTGGGTATAGGGACCCCTGTTGGGGAAGAAAAGAAAGGGAGATCCTGGGTGGACAGAGGCGCTATTACTTATTCAATGCTTTGTGCCGTGATCCACAGAGGTAATTCCCACTCTGTGAAAAAGTAAACAAAATTGAACTAAAGTGAAGGAGCCCAGCCTGTTGGAGATGCTATGGCCAACGCCCTCTCACAGAGACCCTAGCGTTCTAGCTCATTGTCTGTAGATATTCCCTCATAGGAGGGGGTGGGGAGGGTCACTGGACCCTCGCCTGATATTCCAGTCTCTGCCCCCTGCACCTCTCGGCCACCTGTACGTAATTCTGCCCTAACTGCGCAAGGCCTTGTGACCTTGTGGCCTCATGGCTTCAGGAGATGCTAGAGTATATACATGGTAGACAGGAACCTGAGCTGGGAACTCTCTCTAGGCCGCTATGAGGAGCCATCGTCCATGCTGGGTGGCTTGGCTGCCTTGTGATCACCCACCCTTTTATAAGTAACTCCTCACTCACTGAGCACCCCAATAGGCTCACTAGTTCCCCAAGTTGGGTTTGGTGGCATGACATTTTGGAGTCATATACGGAGGGGTGGATGTTGTTTCCCTGTCCCCAGGGAAGGTGTATGGCACCTGCGGCCTACTTCAGGACAACCCCTGAGGGAAGACTGCTGTGTCTCAGTTGCTTATCTACTGTATATTAGGGGCAGGGAGTAGCAACTGGGTTCAGAGGCCACATGGATTTATCCGTTATATGTCCCTGTTTGTATAGATTTGTGTGTGGACCAACTACTCATCAGAAAAGGCCAGCTACTGCAATACACAGGGAGTTCTCTCCTCTACCCTGAGAGGAATTAGATATCTCTCTCTCTCTCTCAATCTTTTTTATTTACTTACTTATTTTTATTTATTTAGACAGAGTGTCACCTTGCCCAAGCTCCACTCAGACATACTGTGTAGCCCAGGCTGGTCATGAAGCGCTAGGACTGCACGTACCCACAACCACATCCTCTCCCTCCATCCCCTTTATCTTCCTTTCTCCTCCTTTTTCTTTCCTTCTTACTGATGTTCATTATTGGTGTCCATTCTTTCTGGGCGAGTTTAATGTGACTCGAACCAAACGACCCTGTACAATCTGTCACCGTCCCCAGAACAACAGACACCTTTTTGACAGGTCACTTAAACATCCCAGCCATGAGGACTAAGCTCAGACAACAGCGGACTGGCTGCTTTCTGAGAGCTTAGGTGATAAATTAATAACAGTAACCGCTGTCATTGTCGGAGAGCTTGCCGGCTTCAGGGACCAGTGGTCTTAGCTCCCAATCCCCAGCTCCGAACACCCACACACACAACCTCACATACATAGAATTAAAAATAATAAAAATAAGTCTAGGTGGTGGTGGCGCACGCCTTTAATCCCGGCGCTCGGGAGGCAGAGGCAGGTGGATCTTTGTGAGTTCGAGGCCAGCCTGGTCTACAAGAGCTAGTTCCAAGACAGGCTCCAAAGCTACAGAGAAACCCTGTCTCGAAAAAAAAAAATCTCAGCACTCAGGAGGCAGAGGCAGGCAGATCTCTGAGTTTGAGGCCAGCCTGGTCTATAGAGCAAGTTACAGGATAGCCAGGGCTACACAGAGAAAAACTAAAATGAAGTTTCTATTGTGAAATCCCGGTCTGTCCAGATAACCCTGGGTCCTACAGCAGAGTGACAAACTGTGATTTGAATTCTTCCTAGAGAGGGGCTTGGTCGTGGACTTGGAGTCTTCCAAGTCTCTTTATGGAATCAACTGGGGACCTCCTGTGTCAGGTACATTTACTAATGGTGCTGTCTTGTAAGTGTCGAAGATTAAGGTCTGAGAGCGGCCAGGAAGTTCTAAAGAAAGCTGTTGTTCCGATGTCGGGCTCAGGAACCAACTGTTTATCCTCCTCCTTCGAGAGAAACACTGGAACAGCCCAGGCTAGTCCAGTCGTTATATAGCTGAGGAGGGCCCTGAATGGCTGACCTTCCTGCCCTCGCCTCCCTCCAAAGATCTTGATTACAGGCGTGTGCCACCACATCCAGTTTCTGTGGTGCTGGGGACTGAACCCGGGGTCTCATGAATGCTGGGCCGGTGCAGTAGGAACTGAGCTCTTAATACATCCTCATCCTCTGTTCGGCTCTCTCAACTCCTCTTCAAAGCTGATCTGCCTGGAAAGTTAACCGATCACACCACAGGAGTGGCATTTGATCACGTCCATGAGCAGAAGCGGTCTAACAGCCACCCTGGGTCCAGTCCATCTCGCCTCCACCCGTTGGCCTGTTCCCTTATGTTTGCAAAGCTGGCTGAGTCCTTAGGGCTGTTGGGATATCTGAATGCAGGCAGAATCTTGGCAGGTAAAAAGGAAGGAAGAAGCAGACCACAGCCCAGTCGGTTCTCACTCCCAGGACGCCCCAGGGAGCTCAGTGGGTGCAGTTGTAACATTGCCTTCATGCAGGCAGCTGACTCACAGGAAACATGGGACATAAGAGAGGAAGACCCTGGCCCAGGGACACTTTCCTCAAAATATTACTATGTATTTAAATCACCCTCCACAAGCCAGGCATGGGGACACAGGCCCAACACTAGGGCGGCAGAATAAGTCAAGGTCGTCCTTGACTACATAGTGAGTTTGAGGCTAGCCTGAGCTACATGAAGCCCTGCCACATGTAGAAAACCTAATTAATTAGTTAATTAAAAATCACTTTCCGCCCGGCGGTGGTGGCACACGCCTTTAATCCCAGCACTCGGGAGTCAGAGGCAGGTGGATCTTTGTGAGTTTGAGGCCAGCCTGGTCTACAGAGCTAGTTCCAGGAAGTGCTCCAAAGCTACAGAGAAACCCTGTCTTGAAAAACCAAAAAAAAAAAATAAATAAAATAAAATAAAATCACTTTCCTAGAGCAGGTGTGGTGGCTCCCAGCTGTAGTCCCAGCACTTGGGCAGTTGAAGGAAAGAGACTGGGCCAAGTCTGAGGCCCGCCTGGGCTGCTTACTGGAGATGCTCTCTCAAAACAGAGAATAAATAAACTCCCTTGTTCATAATGTAATAAATGTGCAGAGCAGGAATGCATGGCACCTGGCGTTTGCTGGGGAAGCTCCTCTGCTTTCTAGATCTCTCCTTAGCTTTCGTGCTGAAAGAGCTCAGACCTGCAGAAAGGCCAGGGCAGATCCTATCTCAAAGCCCCTGGTGGCTGAATCACCAGTGAGGATCACGGGCGAGGATGGTGGTGTTCACTGTGTTTGCTTTGGGTCCAGGGACTGGCCAGGCCCACCCCTGCCTGGCTTCTGAGATGAGAGGAGATTGTGTTCAGGGATGACTGTAAGCACCATGGGTCACTTATGTTTCCTTAGGAATGTGAAATTATAGCCTGTGAATTGTCTCTAGACCCCTCAGGTGCTGTAGCTAAAACAGGATTTTTATATAAACACAGTGCTCCCTAAATATCCTCCTCCTCCTCTTCCTCTTCTTTGGTTTTTTTGTTGCTGTTGTTTTGGGTTTTTTTTTTTGTTTTTTTGTTTTTGTTTTTTGAGACAGGGTTTCTCTGTAGCTTTGGAGCCTGTCCTGGAACTACCTCTTGTAGACCAGGCTGGTCTCGAACTCACAGAGATCTACCTTCCTCTGCCTCCCGAGTGCTGGGATTAAAGTGGGAGGAGGGGAGGAAGTGTAAATTTTGAATGATATTATTTATAAAGTAATAAAAAATTATTAGAAAAAAACTTTTTTTACAATGTGTATGTGTTTTGCCTGCATGCCTCCATGCTCCTAGAGGCCAGAAGAGGGCGCCAGATCCCCTGGAACTGAAATTATAAACAGTTGTGAGCGCCATGTGGGCGCTGGGAAATGAACACCGAGCCTCTACTAAAGCAGTCAGGGCTCTTAACTATGTCTCTCCTTGCCCAGTCCTTTTTTTTTTTTTTTTTTTTTTTTTTTTTGGCTTTTTGAGACAGGATTTCCTTGTGAGGCCTTGGCTGTCCTAGAACTCACTCTGTAGAGTTGACTGGCCTTGAACTCACAGAGATTCTCTAGCCTCTGCCTCCTGAGTGCTGGGATTAAAGCCATGTGCCACCACGTCCTGCAACATTTTTTTAATGTTACTGTTTTTGAGACGATGTCTCACTCCGTAGCGCGCTAGTCTCAGAGCCCTGGTTCTCCTGCTTTGGCCTCTGGAGTCCTGAGATTTTAAGTCTGTGCCACCATTCCTGACTTTCTACCTTCATTTTATGGGTTCCTCTGCTGTCCTGTGGAGGGCCCTGCCAAGGCAGCTTCAGGTTGTGAGTGGAAGTTAGCAACAGGCATGGAGAGAGGCCAGTGCTTTGATGATTTCAAGGCAGAGAAAGCTGGACCAGGAGGATGGTTGGTGGCAGAGATAGAAGGGTTGAGGTAATCTTTGTGGTCCCCAGGGGTCAGGATGCTCGGCTCCTGGGGACAAGTTCCCAAGCACTGCCAGGGGCTTTCCTAGGCAACTGTGTGGACCCTGATCACTGTAGTAAGAGATGTCCAAAGGTCTGGGTGACACAATCAGCTGTCACAGTGTACACGTCAGAGGCAGAGATGGAGAGATTTCTTCAAATTTGAGGCCTACCTGGGCTGTATCGTGAGTTACAGAGGGAGACGCCAACTCCAAAACTGAATGAATGAATGAACGAATTCTGAACCTGGGCATGGACCAAATGAATGTACACAGATGAAGAGAGAGCGTCCCAGGACCCAGCTCTAAAGGGGCAGCGCTAACACAACGGTTGCCTACGAACCTGGGGGAAACTAAGCAAGCATCCTATTCTGGGAGCTCAGAAGGTGTTTCCAGGAGTTTCTGAACTAGCTCAATAAATTAAGAAAGATGATCTTACTGGGCATGGGAGCACACACCCGTAATCTCAGCACTCAGGAGCCGAGGCTGGGGGATTGCTATGAGCTTCTAGGCCAGCCTATATGTCACAGAGGAAGTTCTAGGCCATCGGGGCCATGTGCCAAGACTCTCAGGGAAAGAGAGGAGGGAGGAAAGAAAGGAGGGAGAGAGAAAAGGCAGAGAAAGAAAAAAAGAGAAAGCTAATTTTTGAGAACTGATCAATGGATGTGATAGGCTGTGGGTTGTGGGGTCCATGTCTTCATCCTCTTTAATTGACAGTGCCGTTCTGTCTTCATTCAAAATACTATGGACAGTTGGATAGTGGCAATGCACACCTTTAATCCCAGCACTCGGGAGGCAGATATCTGTGAGTTTGAGGCCAAGCTGGTCTACAGAGCTAGTTCCAGGACAGCCAGGGCTCTTACATAGAGAAACCCTATCTCAAAAAAAAAACAAAAAAACAACAACAAAAAAAAACCCAAACAAACAAAAAGCAAAATGCTGTGGACACTGTAGCAAGGGTGTGCAGAGGTTCCACAGCAAACAAACTATTCTGCTCAACAACAGGATATGGTGGGAGAGGTGTGGTTGCTTTCCTAGTGTCCAGGACCAAATTTAAATAGTGATGATGACCGCCTGCTTTGCGAACACACTACCACGCAGTACATCCTGGCGTGGAGGCTCACACCTTTAGCCCCAGCATTATGGAGGCAGAGGCAGGCGGATCTCTATGAGTTCGTGGCTAGGCTGATCTACAGAGTGAGTTTCCAGACCAGCCAAGGCTACATAGTGAGAAGATTTAATTGCCTCATCTGACTCAGACACTTCCGGCTTCACGATAACCCTTTCCTGCAGCAGTAGGAGGACTTTGGAGCTCTGCCGCTGTGGCAAGCAAAGACCCTACCATCAAGTCCTGAGCGATAAATGTGAAGGAGGTGAGCTACTCTTTTTCTAAAGACGTCATGGCTGCCCTTATATGCCATATTGGAAATAGCTTCTCGTGCCTGGGCAGAGTGTCCCACGTCTCTACCTGGTATATCTCTTCCTACTAACTTCAGGTGATGGCACCTGGCGACATCCTGACTGCCACTTAAGACAGACTCCACTCCAGGCCCTTTGGCCTGCACCACTCCCAGATTCCAGGCCTGCAGAAGCTGTGAGATAGTGGATGATTATCATCTGAAGATGCTAGGTTTGGGGTAATTTGTCACATAACGATCAATAAACAATGGAAGCAGGAACCGCGCTGGAGGCGCTGGCTCTGAGAAATGAGCCGGGCAGGGATGTGGCCCTCGGGGAACCAGGGAGCCACAGGTTCCCTGACCTCAGACCTCTATTTCAGGTTACATCCCCCCACCCGTTACAGGCAAGGAAATGGAGACCAGGGAGTAACAACACGGTCTTCTGTACCATTTGTAGCACAGAGGGACAACTAGGTTGAATGCTGTATGGAACCAAGAGAGGAAGTGTCCCACTCCACTTGAAGCTGGGCAGCTATACCCACAAGGCTTCAGGGGGAGAGAGAAGTGCCTGAGAATTGGGAAGAACAGCTTTATAAGGAATCCTGCGGACTATCTCCCCATCCATCGCATCTTTCTCCTAAACCCTCCACTCAAACACTCCGTCCCCGAAGACGCTCACAGTGTGTATGACCTGTTCATCTGGAGATGTAGACCAGTCTTGTGCAAGGAACCAAGACAGCATGCGTGCCCCCTTCAAGAGACACCCATAAGCTAGCTCTCTTTCCTCTGCCTTCTTCTGGTGCCAGGATTACAGACTTGCCCAAGGGCACTGTGGGCTCTGGGGGGTCCCAGCTCAGGTCCTGACTTGACAACACCAGTACTTTACCCATGGAGCCATTTCCCCAGTTCTGGCCTGTCTTATTATTATTGTTTTGTTTTGTTTTTAAGACAGTTTCTTGGGCATGGCTGTGTACACCGTACACCTTTAATCCCAGCATTTGAGAGACAGGCAGGCAGATGTCCGGGAGTTTGAGGACAGCCTGGTGTACATAGTGAGTTCTAGCCAGAGCTGCCCAGGGAGAGCCTACCTCCAAACTAAACTAGACAGAATCTCTTCCCAGCCCAGGCTGATCTGGAACTCACAGAGCTGGCCCTGTCTCCATCTCCCCAGTGCTAGGATGATGAGCATTAGGTACCATGCATTGAGTTCCTGTTTTTTAAAATCACCAAACACATCACCAATAAACACACCAGCGCCACTGGTCTGAAAACCTGAACAAGGATGTCTACACCTCAAAAGTGGCTTGGCGGTGAGCAACCCTGGTTACAAGTCAGTGTGTAAAAGCCACGGTGGCTCCTTGAGGGGACACTGTCCTAGGCAAGGTGCATGGAGAGAGGGTTGGGATTCCACAGAAGCCTCCAGCACAAGAGCCACTGTGGCTACTTCCCTGTCCTGTTTGTGTGTGTGTCTTCCTGTTAAGGGTCTGCTGTGCTCCTCTTGGGCAGGCCCCTGGTCATAAAAGGCACGTGTCCTAGACATATTTATATTTCAAATGCATGCCTAATAAAACTGAACCCAAGGGCTGCTTAAAGTCCTCACAGAATTCCTGGGCGATTTCTCTTTACTCAGACAACTTCGGGGAACAAGTGCCAAGTGCCGAACTCTAGTTTGATCTAAAAGGCACTGCTCTCGGTCGTGAGGAATACAACTAGCCCCACTAACTCATGTTTTTGTTTCAGTCGGTCCGGCTGCTTTAAACTTTCCTCCATATTAATGCCTAACAGCTCTGTTTTGCAAGGGTCAAGAGGACACCTCCTCTCCTGAGGCTACTCCCCCCATCTTTTTGAATAAGGTGGGGATACCTGCTTCCTGGTCCAGAGCACTCAGTGGTCCTCAGAGGCCCAGCTGCCCTTGAGCATTCAATCATCTGTCTCAATGTAAGCAGCTGGGATTGCATAGCGGTGGCACTAGGACCAACTTAAATACTCTCTCCCTCCCTCCCTTTCCTTTCTTTCTCTGTCACTCTAGATCTGTCTGACCTGATACTCACTATGTAGCCCAGATTGGCCCTCCTCCTGCCTCGGCCTTCCAAGTCTTAGGATCACAAGCATATGTTACCACAACCAGAAAAAATTACTCATACCTATAATAGTTGCTTTTTAAAAAAAATCTCCTAGATTGGGCTGGAGAGATGGCTCAGTGGTTAAGAGCACTGGCTGCTCTTCCTGAGGTCCTGAGTTTGATTCCCAGCAACCACATGGTGGCTCACAACCATCTGTAATGAGATCTGGCGCCCTATTCTGGCAGAATGTTGTATACATAATAAATAAATAAATCTTTAAAAAAAAAATCTCGCCGGGCGGTGGTGGTACACGCCTTTAATCCCAGCACTTTGGAGGCAGAGGCAGGCAGATCTCTGTGAGTTCGAGTCCAGCCTGGTCTACAAGAGCTAGTTCCAGGACAGGCTCCAAAGCTACAGAGAAACCCTGTCTCAAAAAAAAAAAAAAAAATCTCCTAGAATACACCACCCCCAACCACCCCAGTACTGGAGATTGAACCTAGGGCCTCACATATGGTAGGAAAGAGCTCTGTTTCTAAGTTGTTGCTCAGCCCTATGTTTTTTAGAATTTTTTTAAAAATTCTTACATGTGTGGGTATTTTACCTGTTTATATGCCTGTACATCATATGCATGCAGTTCTTGTAAGGCCAGAAGAGGGCGTCAGATCCCCTAGAACTGGCATTAAAGACAGCAGCCACATGGGTGCTGGGAACTGAACCTGGGTCCTCTGCAAGAAAAATATGTGCTTTTAACTTATGAGCCATCTCTCCAGCCCTTACATATATTTGTTCTTTAAAAAGGTTTCCCCACACATTCCTAAGATTATGCGGTCAGCACAAATCGAATGCAGTGGGTTGTTAAAAAATAAAAATAGAAGCCGGGTGGTGGTGATACCCACCTAAATCCCGGCACTCGGGAGGCAGAGGCAGGAGGATCTCCGTGAGTTCGAGGCCAGCCTGGTTTACAGAGCAAGTTTCAGGACAGACTCCAAACCTACAGAGAAACGCTGTCTTGAAAAAACAAAAAACAACAACAAATATATATATATATATATATATATATATATATATATATATAAAGATTGATGTTAGTACCGTGTATGTTACATAATTTAAACTTAAAAGTCATATGGATGTATATAAACTCATATATATATACATACACACACACACATACTTTTGAGATAGAATCTCACTATGTAACCTTGGCTAGCCTGGAACTTACTATGTACACCAGGTTGGTCTCAAACCTATAGAGGTCACCAGCCTCAGTCTCCTGAGTACTGAGATTGAAGATATTTAATTTTTTTATTGTTGTTGATTTTGGGTTATTTTTGCAATTTATTTATTTATTTATTTTTAGTTTGAGACAGGGTTTCTCTTTGTAACAGCCCTTGCTGTCCTTGAACTTACTCTGTAGACCAGAATGGACTCAAACTCACAGAGATCCACCTGCCTCTGCTTCCCAAGTGCTGGGATTAAAGGTCTGCACCACAGGCTCCTACTATGTAGCTCTGGCTATCATAGAACTCACTATGTGGCCCAGGCTGGCCTTGAACCCACAGAGATCTACCTGTCTCTGTCTCCCCAGTGCTGGAACTAAAGACATCTGCCACCATGCCCAACTGAAGACTTTTTAGAATTACATTTATTTGTGTGTGTGCACATGTGTACCACAGTGTACGTATAGAAGTCGGAGAACAACTGACAGAAGTAGGTTCTCTGCTTCCGTCACGTGGGCTCCAGGGATAGACCAGGTTCTCGAGTTTAGTGGCAAGCTTCTTTATCCACTGAGCCATCCAGCCCATCCTAACACGAATTTATTGTATGAGAAGTTAGAGAAACCAGAATTATCTGGTAAGACCCTATTACTGGGCAAAGCAGGGGTGGTGCATGCCTTTAACTCCAGCACTCAGGAGGCAGAGGCAGTCAGGTTTCTGTGAGTTCAAGGTTAGGCTGGTCTACAAAGCAAGTTTCAGAACAGCCAGGACTGTGCAGAGACACTCTGCCTCGATAAAACAAAACAAAGACGCTATTGCTGAAGACATAACACACTTTGGTTGCAGGGTACAGAGAAATCAAGGTGGAAATGGCCTATATTTATTGAGTGTGTGCCATAGCCACTTGTGGAAGACACCTTCAGGAGTCAGTTCTTTCCTTCCGGCATGTGGGTCCTGGGGATTGAACTCAGGTGGTGAGGCTTGTTGACAAAGGTCTTTACCTGCTGAGCCACCTCACCAGCCCATGCTTAGCTAGTCTGCCCCCCCATTCCAAGACCTTCATCTCTTTCTCCTGATAGTAAATGAGCTCTCTAGTGCATTTGCCTGTATTCAAGGCAGGCATCATCATCTCTGTACCTTCAATCTAACTCTGAGGCAGTCTCAACCCTGAGTTCTAAGTCGTCTGTGGAGTTGACCCTGCATAGGAGAGGTGTTTGCCAGTCGGATTCTGCTCTAGGCTGAGGTGGAGCTAACACGGGGATCTGGAATGCGTGGTCTCCAGTTCTCACTCTGGATGTTATCTGCCCCGTAGACCCAGCTCCATATTGTCTGTCATTTAGGTACCAATGGTGGGGAGGTACAAGAGCAACTCCTGGCAGAGATGGACGGCTCTGTGGCCTGAGTCACGTGACCCAAATGCATACTAAAACAAAAGGCAGTTTAAAGAAGATAAACATTTTTTTTTCCCCTCAAGACAGGGTTTCTCTGTGTAACAGTTCTAGCTGTCCTGAAACTAGCTCTTATAGACCAGGCTGGACTTGAACTCACAGAGATTCGCCTGCCTCTGCCTCCTGAGTGCTGGGACTAAAGGCCTGTGCCACCACCGCCCAGCAAGAAAACTTTTAAAAAGAGAAAAAGAAGAAAGGCCAATTTTAACATTTGGGACCCAAATAAGGGTTGCAGCTGTAACTATGAGGGACTTCAATGACAAAAGGAGGAGATTCTGTCTCTATCCCAGACACCTTAGCTCATGAGGCAGACCGCTCCAGGGTAGACACTGTCCGTGAGAACAAACAGAAACAAGGTGATTTTGAATTGCATTTGTTTTCAGAGATGAGGTCTCCAGTAGCCCAGGCTGATCCAGGGTTGTATGCATAGTAGGCACATGCGCGACCACTGAACTGTATCTCAAGCCCTTTTTCAGTTTCTCTCTCTCTCTCTCCTTCTTTCTTTCCTTTGCTTAAAACAAGGTCTTTCTATATAGTCCTAGAACTCACTATGCAGAACAAGTTGGCCTTGAACTCACAGAGATCCATCTGCCTCTGTCTTCCCGTGCTGGGATTATGTACCAATGTCTGGCTCTCTTTGTCACGTTCTTCTTTTCCTCCTCCTCTTCTTCTTTTTTTCAAGACAGGGTTTCTCTGTGTAGCCTGTGTAGATGGCCCGAGACTCACAGAGATCCACCTGCCTCTACCTCCCGAGTGCTGGCATTAAAGGCGTGCGCCACCACTGCCTGGCTATTTTTCAGTTTCTGATCGTGTCTTTTCTTTTCGGTTTTTTTAAATAGGAACTTGGATTCGAACTTAGGGCCTCATGCATGCTGGGCAAGTGCTCTACCATTGAGCTACAGCTTCAGTCTCTAATGATGCTTTTTTTTTTTTTTGCAGGGGCTTGGGGAGAGGTTGTTTTATTGTTAATTTTGGCAAGATCTCTTGCAGCTGCCAAGACTGGCTTTGAACTTGCTCTGTATCCCTCTTAGGCCTTTAATTTTTGGTTTTCCTGCCTCAGATTCTCCAGTGCAAGGCTGGCATCACCTCAGGGAGTAATGACTAATGCCTACACCCTCCACACAGACCTCTGGGCAGGCAGGCATGCTTAGGAGGCCAGTCCAGGTTCTTCCCACCTGCGTTCACCTCCCAGCTGGGACCCAGTCCAGACCCCGTGTTTCTCATTCACCTCCAGCTGAGACGCAACCCAGACCCCTTTCTCAAACCCTGAAGCACACAGGAACCCAGGGTCTTTGCTAGAGTTTCTAAGCCTGCAGGGCTGCTGACACTCAGGGATTCAGGCCACAGGGACTCACAGCCTGGAGGGCCTCAACTCCCCTTTCATCCTGCTCTTGCTTCCAAAAAGGTAAGTTGCAGGCTTGAGATCGGCTCAGCTTGGAGAGTGCTTGACCAGCCTGCAGGAGGTCCTGTTCCCATCCTAAGTGTGGTGATAAACTGAGTGGGATGGCCCGTGTCATCCCAGGACTGGGGAGACAAACGGACGCAGGAGGATCAGGAGTTCAAACATCTTCAGCTACACATTGAGTTTGAGGCAACTTGGGCTGCATAAGAGTCTTTTTGTTGTTTCTAAGTATATTCTTTTGTGTGTGACAGGGGTCCTGGAACAAACTGTAGACCAGGTTGGTCTCAAACTCATAGAGATCAGGCAACTCTGCCTCATTTATTTTTTATGTATGTGTGTGTGTGTGCGTGTGTGTGTGTGTGTGTGTATGTATGTATGTATTTGTTTGTGGCGGGGTTTTTCTGCTGTTCCTGGAACTTGCTTTGTAGACCAGGCTAGTCTTAAGCTCTGCCTGCCTCTGCCTCCTGAGTGCCGGGATTAAAGGTGTGCAACACCACTGCTGGGCATTACACCCAGCTCTTAATTCTTTTTGTTTTGTTTTGTTTTTCGAGACAGGGTTTCTCTGTGGCTTTGGAGCCTGTCCTGGAACTAGCTCTGTAGACCAGGCTGGTCTCGAACTCACAGAGATCCACCTGCCTCTGCCTCCCGAGTGCTGGGATTAAAGGCGTGCACCACCACCGCCCGGCCCAGCTCTTAATTCTTATCTAGTAGGCTCCTTTGTGCTACAGAATGACAGGAAAACACTCCTTTAAGAGCTTTGACATTCAGCAGCTGGAGGGGGAATAGATGGCTGGGTCAACATTTATAAAAATTATGAAACTTGGGTTGGAGAGATGGCTCAGTGGTTAAGAGCACTGCCTGCTCTTCTAAAGGTCCTGAGTTCAATTCCCAGCAACCACATGGTGGCTCACAACCATCTGTAATGAGATCTGGTGCCCTCTTCTGGTCTGAAGGCATGCTTGCAGGCAGAATACTGTATACACAGTAAATAAATCTTTTAAAAAAAATTGTGAAACTCAGTCCAAATTTTCAGTTGCTAAAATTAAAAATATTGTTCTTGCCAGGCAGTGGTGGTGGCACACACCTTTTAATCCCAGCACTGGGGAGGCTGAGGCAGGTGGATCTATGAGTTTGAGGCCAGCCTGGTCTACAGAGTGAATTCTGGGACAGTAAAGCCAAACAGACACAGAAAAACCCTGTCTAGGAAAACAAAGAAAGCAAGCTCTGTTCTTCAGGAGCGGAGACCCAGGGGGCAAGGGCATTGGTGAATACGTCTAAAACTAATCAATCAGAGTCAAAGGGAGACGGCTATGGTTGGAGACAGTTTTGATCTCCATAATACATGTGAGTATAACACTAGTGTCAGCTTAAAAACCATTGGTAATATAATTAATTTATAATACATCCATGTGTATACATGTATATCTATGTATCTACACATGTGTCTTGGTGCAGAGGTCAGCCTGGAGATAGTTCTCCTCTTCCACCATGGAGGTACCAGGGATTGAACTCAGGGGGTCTGGCTTGGTGGCAGACCTTTTACCCACTGAGCCATCTTGCTGGCCCTGTTTTTGTCTTTAGGGCACTAAGACTCAAAGCACGTGCACCCCAGCAAGCTCATTCGTCAGCTCCTGAAACCTTCTCAGTCGCGGAAAGGGGAATTTCATAACTTCCATGAGTAATCAGATGCTCTTGTAAGTCCCCCCCCTCAACTGTTTTAACGAGAATAAATTACTTCTACACCACTCAGAAGCTGCTCCTACCCCTCTCAAGGATTTTTAAATCTCCTCGCCCACCCTTTCTAGGGCAAACACACTTACCAAGGAAATTCCATGAATGCAGATGCTGAGAGCTATGACTGTTTCCCCTGTGTAAAGATCTGAAGATGAGGCAGGATGCTCAGGGTGGGGAGGTGGCAGGCGCCTCAGTCTTCAGGGAAGATAAGTGGTATCAGCTGGTTAGATCAGATAATTAGATATCTGGGAAGGAAGCCACTTCGATATCCTGGTTTAGGGAACTGATAACAAGCTGTATTCTGGCCTGGTGGTCCTCCTTGTTCACTTTTGAGGCGAGTTCTTTGACGCGCTAATTTTTTTCTTACCGGGTGTGGCAGCACAGGTTGGGGCTTTCCCTAGAAAGGACTGGAAACGTTTGCTGGAGTTCTCCACTTCCTCTTTGCTGTTAGCTTAGATTTATTTTCATTTTTATTTCTGTATAGTTGTGTGTGCCTGTGTGTCTGGTGTATGTGCAGGGGCCTGGATAGGGCAGAAAAAGTCACTGGGTCCCCTAGAGCTGGAGTTACATGTGGTTGTGAGCCACCAAATCAGTGCTGGGAACCCCACTCCAGCCTCTCAAGAGCACAAATGCTCTTAACCACCAAGCCATCTCTCTAGCCCCCTTATGTACTTCCTGAAAGGCGAAGTCAGCATTCATGATATGGGCTGAGAACCATTGGCAATGCGTCACATTTACCCTTAGCACTTCTTCACCACTGCGGACATTTGGGGACTCATTCGGTCCCTGGAGATGCTGGAGGATTCACCATCATAAACGAAGAGGATTTAAAAAGCAGGTGCTGCCAAGCATGATGACGCTCGATTTTAATCTCAGCGTTCAGAACTTTGTGAGTTTGAGGCCAGCTTGGTCTATATAGCCCATTCTAGGCCAACCAGAGATACACAGTGAAATCCTGTATCAAAAAATAATAAAAATAAGCTGCGTAGTGGTGGTGCACACCTTTAATCTCAGCACTGAGGCAGCAGAAGCAGGTGGATCTCTGAGTTCAAGGCCAGCCTGGTCTACAAAGTGAGCTCCAGAAGAATCAAGGCTACACAGAGAAATCTTGTGGGGGAGGGGAATAATAAAATAAATAATTAAAAAATAATAATCATGAAATAAGAGGGCTAGAGTAACACGCTTACCTAGCATACCTGAAACCCTGATTTTAATCCCCAGAACAGCACAAGCCAGGTGTGTAGTGTGAGGGCCGAAAGAGTAAACATTCAAGGTCATCCTTAGCTACACAGGGACGTCGTGATCAGACAATAAAGGAGACGCTGTCTAAATGAACAAACAAGAACAAATACATCTTGTCAAGCCTCTAGCATGGGAGAGACAGGCAGGCAGACCCTGGTGAGTTTGAGGCTAGCCTGGTCTACATAGGGAATTCCGGGTCAGCCAGAACTACACAGTGGGATCCTGTCTCAAAAAAATTAAAAAAACAAAAAAGTTCATTTTCCCTGGCCAAACTGTACTCCTAGCCTCCCCTTCCGCTTGTCTATCTGTTGTAGAACAGTGGGCTGTCAGCCAGACCCACAGTCAGCAAATAAAGGCAGAGAGCTGAGTAAATTTGCTTGGGACACAGTGATTTCTGCGAGGTCATGAAGTTAAGCATTAAGCGAGTAGAGACACGCGTTCAGTCGCTGTCGGATCTGTGCTAAAAACTGAGAGAAGGATCCAGCCCCCCCCACCTCCTTTATTTTCAGACTCCCTGAAATCATGGACCGTGGGGCTTATTTACCTACATCCCCTGAGGAGAGCTTTCCCAGGAGCTCCCAACATGGCTGATCCCGATGCCCGGGGCTTCTCTAAGAATGCCCCACCTTGGCCAGTGTGCCTCAGTCCACACATGGAAATAGTTCAGGTAATGATGAGCTTTCAAAGAAAATTAAAGGGCCTAGTATCTGGCTGTGGTGGCACACGCCTTTAATCCAAACGTTTGGGAGGCAGAGGCAGGCGGATCTCTGTGAAGTTTGAGGCCTGCCTGGTCTATATACTGAATTCCGGGACAGCCAGGGATATTTAGAGAGACCATGTCTTAAAACAAACAAAAAAACAACAAACAGCCAAGTGTGGCAGTGAAGGTGAAGGCCTGCCATCGCAGGGACAAGGACAAGATGACCGCTGCATATTTGAGGCCAGCCTGCACTACAGAACGAGTTCTAGAACAACCTGGCTAAAGACTCTAAAATGCCAGGGAAAAAAAAAAGGTGGTGGTGGGGGCAGGTAGGGCTGGAGAGATAGTTCAGCTGTTAAGAGCACTGACTACTCTTCTGGAGGACCTGGGTTCAATTCCCAGCACCCACATAGCAGTTCACAACTGTCCGTAACGCCAAGATCTGACACCCTCACATAGACATACATGCAGGCAAAACACCAATGAATGATGGATGTAGCAGGGCCTGAAATTCACTAACATCTTTTTTCTCCAGAGCAGAGGAAGCAAATTCTTTCCACAGGAGAACTAATGGCCAACGGCATTTATGGCTTTGTGGGTCAGATGGCTTCTGTGCAGAGATACCACCACCATCCTGATGTGAGATTCCCCTTTATATGCTGTGAATATGTTTTATTATCATTGGATAATAAAGAAGCTGCTTTGGCCCATAGCAGGGCAGAATATAACCATACTGGAAGAGATGGAGAGAGTAGGCAGAGTCACAGAGACGCCATGTAGCAGCCAAAGGAGAAAGACGCCGCCTGGAAACTTTCTGGTAAGTCACAGCCTCCTGGCAATATGCAGATTAATAGAAATGGGTTAATTTAAGATGTAAGAGGAATATGCCTAAGCTATTGGCCAAACAGTGTTGTAATTAATAACATTTCTGTGTGATGATTAGGGTCTGAGTGCAGGGAAATGAACGATCAGTCTCCCTTTACACCACTCCCCACCCCTAAACCTCCACCCTACCCTTCACCCTCAACCCTCCACCCCCAGGCCAAACCCCAGAGGCAGTTTCCTTCCAGATACTGAAATGTGAACTTCCTGACAGGAAATATTACCTCTTTTCTGTTTTATTTTGATAGTTTTAGATTGTTTTTTAAAATATAAGATTTCCCTGTGTAGCCAAGGCTGGTCTCAAATTCAGATTCCTGTCTTTGTCTCCCAAGCACCTCCCAGCATACCTGGCTTCCTTTTCCTCCTTTCATATTCTTATTTTTAGAAATAAAATGAGATCCTGTTTCAAAAATAGATATGTTTGTTTATTCTTTCATACATGTATACAATGTATATCGCTCAACCTTCCCAAGGCCCCCTCCCACCTTCATGTCAGGTCACCCTTCTTTCAAGATTTATTTGTTTGAGTGTTTGCCTGCAAGCCTATCTGGGCACCATGTGTATACAGTGCCAGAGGAGACCAGAAGAGGGCATCAGATTCCCTGGCACAGGAGTTACAGATGGTTGTGAGTCACCATGTAGGTGCTGGGAATTGAACCCTGGTCCTTTGAAAGAGCAGCCATTGCTCTTCACCTCTGCATCATCTCTTCAGCTCCCATGTTTGTTGTTTCTTTAATTTTTTTTTTAAAGTATAGCTGGGTGGTAGTGGCGCACACCTTTAATCCCAGCACTCAGGAGGCAGAGGCAAGCGGATCTCTGTGAGTTCGAGGCCAGCCTGGTCTACGATAGCTAGTTCCAGGATGGGCTCCAAAGCTACAGAGAAACCCTGTCTCGAAAAACAAAAACAGGGCTGGAGAGATGGCTCAGTGGTTAAGAGCACTGGCTGCTCTTCCAGAGGTCCTGAGTTCAATTCCCAGCAACCACATGGTGGCTCACAACCATCTGTAATGAGATCTGGCGCCCTCTTCTGGAGTGCCGGCATACATGGAAGGAATGTTGTATACATAACAAATAAATAAATAATAATAAAAAAAGAAAAACAAAAAACAACAACAAAAGAGGTGTAAAGTCCTTTCAGCTTTGGGCAGTTGTGTCCCCTTCACTTCCTTAGTCTACAGACACCCCCACCATCCCCCCAGTCTTGGAACAACCATTCTGCTTATCTTGATTCAGAGTCAATACAGGGACAGTCTCCACAGAGAGGCAGTCAGGACACATGGGACCAGAGCCAGTCAGTAACTGAACCCATCCAAATCTCAAGGAATATAGCATCCCACTAGCAGAAACATTCGCCCCCTCCTCTCCACCCTTGCAGCCCCCACCCCGGTACCCGTCCTTCCTGGCTGTGTTTCCAAGCCTCAGCACCACGGACTCTGTGGCCAGGTATTCCTATGCTGTGGATGGCCGGCCATCGTCGGCTCTGTGAACAGAACGTCCTGTGATGCTGACTTTTAGTTTTTATTTTTCTATTATTGCGTGTGTGCACACAAGATGTGTGTGACACATAGGTAGAGGTCAGGGGACGATGTTGTAGAATCAGTTCTCTCCTTTCATCTTTACGTAGGCTCCAACGAATCCAACACCAGCAGCCAGGCTGTGCCACAAGTGCCTTCATGCGCGGCGTCAGTTCACCAGCCCACATCCTTTCCATAGCTGAATAATATTCCATTGTTTGGCGTAATAGTTTACATATCTATGTGTTATGTCCGCTTTTTACTCTCAGAGATGATGTTGCTCTAAACCATTTGTGCAGACTTCTGGGGTGGATATATCTTTACTTCTCTCGTTGTATGCTGGATGTCTGATTGTAGAATAACTGGGCCAAATGGAAATTACATGGTTTTTTTTTTAAGATTTATTTGTTTATTTATTATATATACAACATTCTGCCTCCATGTATGCCCGCACAACAGAAGAGGGTGCCAGATCTCATTACAGATGGCTGTGAGCCACCATATGGTTGCTGGGAATTGAACTCAGAACCTCTGGAAGAGCAGGCAGTGCTCTTAACCACTGAGCCATCTCTCCAGCCCTTTTTTTTCTTTTTTTTTTTTTTAATCCTTTATGGTTTATTTAACCTTATTTTATGTGCATTGGTGTGAACATGTCAGATCCCTTGCAAGTGGACAGTTGTGAGCTGCCATGTGGGTGCTGGGAATTGAACCCTGGTCCTTTGGAAGAGCAGTCAGTGCTCTTATCTCCAGCCCCTGAAATTACATGTTTTAATACTTTGAGAAATTGCCAAACTATTTTCCAAAAGGGTTTTGTCATTTACTGTCCCATCAGCAACATTTGAGTTATCTCGGTGTCTTTCCATCCTTACTGACAGTTGTTAATGGCTTCTTTGGGGAGTGGGGAGGAGTGGCGTGTATGTGTATGTGTGTGTTAGATGTACATGTCTGTCTGGATACATGTGCCTGTGTGATGCAGAGACCAGAAGAAGACGTCCACTGTCTTACTCCACCTTTCTTTCTTTTTCTTTTTTTTTTTTTTGGTTTTTCGAGACAGGGTTTCTCTGTAGCTTTGGAGCCTGTCCTGGAACTAGCTCTTCTAGACCAGGCTGGCCTCGAACTCACAGAGATCCACCTGCCTCTGCCTCCCGAGTTCTGGGATTAAAGGCGTGTGCCACCACCGCCCGGCCTACTCCACCTTTCTTTGACACAGATACTTTGACTGAACCTGGAGCCCTAACCATCTTCCTGTGTTCACCTCACACCCCACATCCCACAGTGCTGGGTAGAAGGGAGCACAGTCTCACCCAGCTTTATAGGTGGTGCGGGGATCTGAACTCAGGTTCACACTTGCATTGTAAATGCTCTTAGCTGAGTCATCTCTTGGCCCCCTTTTGTTCAATAAAACCCCACTCACTAGGAGGTAGGGAGTGGTACCTCACTGCAGCTGTGGTTTCCAGATCCAGATGACTAAGGATGCTGAGCTGGCAGTCAGTACTCTTCTTCAAGCTCACATCTCTTCAGGTGTGCCCATTTCGATTGCAGCTGTCTCTTTTAGGTTTCTTCTTATTTTTGGTTTTTCAATACGGGGTTTCTCCATAGCTTTGGAGCCTGTCCTGGAACTAGCTCTTGTAGACCAGGCTGGCCTCAGACTCACAGAGGTCCTCCTGCCTCTGCCTCCCGAGTGCTGGGATTAAAGGCGTGCGCCACCACCGCTGGCATTAGGTGTCTTTTTATGATTTGTTTATTTTTATTTTATGTGTATTGGTGTTTTGCTTGTATATATGTCTATATGAGGGTGTTGGATCCCAGGGAACTGTAGTTACAGACAGTTGTGAGCTGCCATGTGGGTGCTGGGAATTGAACCTGGGTCCTCTGGAAGAGCAGTCAGAGCTCTTAACTGCTGAGCCATCTCTCCAGCAGTTATTATTGTGTTATTTGTCTTAGAAACAATACCGTGGCTAAGGGGAAAGAAAGGGGTCTTTATATGCTTCAAATACTAGTTCCCTCTTAAATATACAAAAGCTTTTAAAAGGTATTAGTCAGGACATTGAAAAAGCAGATACATCACTTAGGCAAATAACTCGGGCAAGCCAGGTGGTTCACGCCACATAATCCCAGCATTTAAGAGACTGAGGTAGAAGGGTCATGAGTTCAAGGTCAGCCTGGGATACATAGTGAGACCCTGTCAAAAGGAAGGAAGGAAAAATAACACGTGGAGGTTTGTTCATCATTAATCATTTATCAAGAGGTAAAGATGAAACTTGACACATGGATTTCTTCATATGTCCAGTTCATCCACCCAAAACAGCACCCTTTTAAGGAATGGCAGCTGCAGCCAGGGTTGTGATCATTTAGAAGCCACCGTGTGTCAAGCTCCATTCAGTGTGTCATGTCCTAAACTAATCTAATACTTCTGTAAGCACCGTAGTCCCCTCTACTTTATAGAGGCAGAAACCAGCATAGAGGTTTGCACCCCTGCAGGGCTCTGGCTATGGAGGGGTGGCGCTCTCCAGGCACTGGCTTCTGGCTCTTGAGTCTGAGTGATTGACCACACACTGTGGGGACCTTGGGAGCAGCTGGAGGCCTTTCTTCTCATCTAAAATCTCTTTGCTGGTTTATGACCCGAGCTGGGCTCTCAGCCTCATCACTCTCAAATCAGGTTGTTTAATTAGACACTTCCCAGGGTCTTTTTTTTTTTCCCCCTGTTCAAAAATCTCTGCTGTTCCAACCACTTCTCACCCAGCTTTTCAAGATAGTTTTACAGCTTATTGTCAGCTTCGGCTCACATAGTCTTGGAAGGTCGCATTAGCTTTGAGGGTTCACAGTCAGACTTTCCTGGGTTCAAATCCCCACTCTGCTCTTTACAGACTATGTGATGAGAAAGTCATTTACCCCATCTGAGTGAGATGCAGGCTTCTCACCCATTTCACTCAAATGCTAAGACGAGCAAATTATGTCAAAGGCAAAATGACACTAGTTCATTGTTTTTACATCCTTCGAGTACAGTGAAAGTAAACAATGAGAATCTAAGTCAAGTGATGCAGCACATGCCTTTAATCCCAGCACTCAGGAGGCAGTGGCAGGTGGATCTCTGTGAGTTAAAGGCCAGCCTGGTCTACAGAGCAAGATCCAGGACAGCCAGGGCTGTTACACAGAGAAACCCTGTCTCAAAAAACAAAAAGCAAACAGAGAGAGAAAGAGATTTTAACAATTGGGACCATGAAGGATCATTTTTGTTTTGGATATTGGGGGCTCAGTGACAAATGACAGCTCAGTGTCACACAAGATAAAGCTTTCTGGGTCCCCCACAACACTCCCTAGGGGATCCAGGAACTAAAGACACAATTTACATGTCACTGAGTCTAGAACTATCCAGATTATTAAATCTTTTAAAACTTTTTTTTTTTTGTTTTGTATTTGTTTTTCAAGACAGGGTTTCTCTGTGTAGCTCTGACTGTCCTGAAACTTGCTCTGTAGACCAGGCTGGCCTCGAACTCACAGAGATCTGCCTGCTTCTGCCTCCCAAGTGCTGGGATTAAAGGCCTGTGCCACCACCGCTTGGCTTCAAATTCTAAAATCTCACAGGACAAAAATATACAATTCTTAAAAAAACTTTTTCCTCAAAGATGTTTGCTTTGCTGCATGGAAACATAAATATCTGTTTTCAAGTTACATAAAAATAGTTCATCAAATGGGAGTATGAAATGTTGCCGTGACAACTTAAGGTAAATATGCCGGTGCCAGCCTGCCATCCTAGCACACAGGAGGGAGAAGGGAAGGATAGGGGCTCAAGGTTATCATTGATTACACAGAGTGCCATTCTAGGGGCTCAAGAAAAGCCTTAGCTACATAATGAGTATGAGGCCAACCAGGCCTACATAATCCCCTGTGTAGACAGAAGTTTCTGTCCCATCTGGTCTTGCAGCCGTTCAGTCCCAAAGAAACACACAGAGGCTTATATTAATTACAAACTGTTTGGCCTGTTAACTCAGGCTTATTACTAACTAGCTTTTGCAACTTAAATTAACCCATAATTCTTACCTATGTTTAGCCACGTGACTTGGTATCTTTTCTCAGTAAGCCATTCTTATCTTCTTTCCCCTGTGTCTGTCTCTGCCTTTCCTTTTCCCAGAATTCTCCTAGTCTGGTTGCTCTTATACTTCCTGCCTGGCTACTACCAATCAGCATTTTATTAAAACCAATATGCGTGACAAATCCTTACAGTGTACAAGAGTATTGTCCTGGAAGTACACTTGAACGCATTGGCACAGGGAACCACTTCCTAAATAGAACCCCAGCAGCACAGACACTGAGAGAAACAATTAATAAATGGGACCTCCTGAAACTGAAAAGCTTCTGTAAAGCAAAGGATACGGTCAATAAGACAAAACGACGGCCTACAGAATGGGAAAAGATCTTCACTAACCCCACATCAGACAGAGGTCTGATCTCCAAAATATACAAGGAACTCAAGAAATTGGACACCAAAAGAATACATAATCCAATAAAAAAAATGGAGCACAGACCTAAACAGAGAACTCTCAACAGAGGAATCTAAAATGGCTGAAAGACACTTCAGGAAATGATCAGCATCCTTAGTCATCAGAGAAATGCAAATCAAAACAACTCTGAGATTCCATCTTATACTTGTAAGAATGGCCAAGATCAAAAACACTGATGACAACTTATGCTGGAAAGGTTGTGGGGAAAAGGGAACACTTCTGCATTGCTGGTGGGAATGCAAGCTGGTACAACCCCTATGGATGTCAGTGTGGTGATTTCTCAGAAAATTAGGAAACAACCTTCCTCAAGACCCAATAATACCACTTTTGGGTATATATCCAAAAGATGCTCAATCGTGCCACAAGGACATGTGCTCAACTATGTTCATAGCAGCTTTGTTTGTCATAGCCAGAAACTGGAAACAACCTAAATGCCCCTCGATCGAAGAATGGATAAGAAAAATGTGGTATGTGGTACATTTGCACAATGGAGTACTACATGGCAGAAAAAAATAACGACATCTTGAATTTTGCAGGAAAATGGATGAAAATAGAAAGCATTATTTTGAGTGAAGTAACCCAGACACAGAAAGACAATTATCACATGTATTCACTCATAGGTGGTTTTTAAACATAAGGCAAAGAAAACCAGCTTACAAACCACAATTCCAGAGAACTTAGACAACAATATGGACACTAAGAGAGACTTACATAGATCTAATCTACGTGGAAAGTAGAAAGTATAAAAAGACAAGATCTCCTGAATAAATTGGGAGCATGGGGACTTTGGGGGAGAGTTGAAGGAGGGAGGGGAGTGGCAGGGAGGGGAGCAGAGAAAAATGTAGAGCTCAATAAATATCATGGAAAAAAAAAAGAGTATTGTCCTGCAGCACCCCCTATCTCAAAAGCAACAACATCAAAATTTTAGTTATAATATTTTATTTATGTTAAAATATCTGAAGATCAGAAAGTAAAACCAAGCCACTAGAAGCCAGGCAGTGGTGTCATACACCTTTAATCCCAGGATTTGGGATACAGAGGCAGATGGATCTCTGTAAATTCAAGGCTACCCTGGGATACACACAATAAATGCAGAAATAGATCTGGGTGGTGGTGACTCACACCTTTAATCCAAATGATGGGGAGTCATATGCCTTTAATGCCAGCACTGGAGGGGAATATAAGATGGAAGGAGGTCAAGGCTCAGACTCAGTCTGAAGTCACCCAGCCTTGGTAGAGGTGAGACTTCGCTAGTGGCTTGGATGTTTTGCTTTTCTGATCTTCAGCTTGAACCCCAATAACTGTTTCTGGGTTTTTATTAGTCATGCCATATTTAATAACCATGAAAAGAGTCATTTGATATTCTATTATGAGGCTTAATTAAGAATCTGTATTTGCTATCATAAGTGGTATACTCTAATTCTTTTATTGAATTATTTTTTGTGAGGGCGTGTGTGGACAGGTGTATACCACAATCCACGTGCAGAAGTCAGAGGACAGCTTTCTGGATGCAGTCTGTCTTCCTTAGGGCATCTATTGCTGTGAAGAGACACTATGGTCACGGCAACTTCTTTTTTTTAATGTGCATTGATGTTTTGCCTGAATGTGTGTAAAGGAGTCAGATTCCCTGGAACCGAAGTTACAGACAGTTGTGTGCTACCATGTGGTTGCTGGAAATTGAACCCAGGTCCTTTGGAAGAGCAGTCAGTGCTCTTAACCACTGAGCCATCTCTCCAGCCCAACCATGCAACTCTTATAAAGGAAAACATTTAGTTGGAGTGACTTACAATTCAAGAGGATTAACCCATTATTATCGTGGCTACATGCAGGCAGACATGGTGCTGGAGGAGGATCTGAGAATTCTACATCTTAATCTGAAGGCAGCAGAAGGAAAGACTGTCACACTGGGCATGGCTTGAGGATATATGACATCTCAAAGGCCACCTCCACAGTGACACACTTCCTCCAACAAAGCCATTCCTACTCCAACAAGGCCACACCTCCTAATAGTGCCACTTTCTATGGGGCCAAACATCCAAACACATGAGTCAATGGGGGCCGTACCCATTCAAAACGCCACACAGTTCTTGACTTTCATCAAATGGCACCAGGGATCAAATTAAGGTCCTCAGTCTTGGGCTTGGCAGCAATCAGCTTTTCTGATTTATCAATTAATTGTGTGTCTCTGTGTGCACACACCGCAGTGCCCATGTGGAGGTCAGAGGACATCTTGCAGGAGCTGCTTCTCTCCTTCTGAGATGTGGGTTCGGAGCCGGAACTGAGGGCATTGGGCGTGGCAGCAGGTGGGCCTTTGAAAACAGCAACGTTCAAGTTGTGGGTCTCAACCCCTTTAGGAGTCAGATGACCCGGATGACCCTTTCACAGGGGTCACCTGAGATCATTGGAAACACAGATATTTACATTACAATTCATAACAGTCGCAAAATTACAGCTATGAAGTAGCAACGAAAATAACTCTATGGGGGTCAGCACAACATGAGGAACCGTATTAAAGGGTGGCAGAGTTAGGAAAGCTGAGAACCACTGCTTTAAGAGGAGGCCATGATGGAGTAAATGGTTTTATTTCAAGCTGCAGGTTTTGATGAGACCCCCAGGTTCTCATTGGCAGCCTAGGAGTAGATTTACACCTACTGTTTTATCCTGTTCTGAGGTGGCCAGTGCACAAAAGGACCTGTGGGTGTCTCAGTGTTGAGTCTGAAGGTGCAACCAAAGGGTACATCTCTGAATTTACCCCCAACAGAAACTTTGTGTCTACGGTATTTGTTCCTTAGCAACCTCCCAGCTCCTCTGCCCCAGCCTCTGCCTAGTCAGGCTTTGGTGAGTTTGACTGTTAGATACAAGGTATCCGCAGAACCCACCTGACCTCAGTGTCATCTCTGATGGGTGGCAATCTTAAATCCCCCAGCCTTTACTTGGGTCTGTTTCAAGAGTGTCAGCGACTTGTGGCCCTCCAGAAAAATATCCCAATATTTGTTCAGGAACACTGCAGTTCCCTGCCGAGCAGCCAAAGTGGCCAAGCTTTTTACTTTGTTTTGGTTTCTTTGAGTTGCTGCCCCCTCCACACACACACCCACTGTTAAATTTCTCACCAGTCAGGAAAGAAAGGCAAACAACTTTTAGGGGTCAGACGTCTCCTCTAGGAACTCAATGGGAAGGGGAATGGTTTGGGAGTTCACCACCTACAGTTCTCAGGGGAAAGCCGCTTTGCAGAGAACCTTTGCCTGCCTTTCCTAAGGTTCCAGGCAGATGAGGCGGTTTGGGTGTGGAAATTGCAGGAAGCACCCCACTGAAGATGCTCCTGGAAGCTGAGCATCAGGAAGGGGGACAGCCAGCATCACAAATGGCCCCATGACTTTTCAGAACCTTGTGATCTCTCTGCTTCCTCCACAGTGGGGCGTGGGATGACTCAACACCTCAAGAAGGGTGTTCACCAAACGCTAATAATAAAAAGCATTTTTATTCAGAATCCTCTCCTCTGGAGTATAAAAAGATGTCATAAAATGGAAATGCCCCAGGAGCCACAGCCTTGGGGAATTCATTAAAATGTCCATGATGATTGCTAGGTTGCTAGGTTGCTGGGTCCCCTGGTGGGACACCACGTCTCCTGCTAAGGGGCCTTTAGTTTGGGGGGGGGGAATGACAACACACACACACACACACACACACACACACACACACACACCCTATGAGACCCATTGTCCTTCTTCTGTGCTATCACCACCTGGAACTTTCCCTTTCTGATCCCAGCACAGCATTCCAGGATGCTGCTTATTACAGCATAGGCTCTGACAGCTCCTGGGACCAAATGGATTTATTCGCCCACCTACTTTTGAGGCAGGATCTATGACTGGCCTGGGATCTATAGCAATCCTCCTGCCTCTACTCCCAAAATACCACATCTGGCTGGTTTTTTGTGGTTATTGGTTTTTACATTTGCTTATGTGTGTGTGAGTGTGTGCACACTCGCAGAGGTCAGAGGGCAACTTTCAGGAATTCATTCTCCGCTTCCACCATGTGGGCTCCAGGGATCAACCTTGGGTTATCATGCTTGGTGGCAAGCTCCATTACGTAATGAACAATGTAGCCAGCACTGGTTTTTTGTTCGTTTGTTTTCCCTTCCTTCCTTCCTCCTTTCCCTCCCTCCTTTCCTTTTTTCCCCTTCCTTTCTTCCCTCCCTCTTCCTCCCTCCCTTCCTTTGCTTCCTCCCTTTCTTCCTCCCTCCCTTCCCTTCTTTCCTTCCTTCCTACCTTCCTTCTTTCCTTCCTTCCTTCCTTCCTTCCTTCCTTCCTTCCTTCCTTCCTTCCTTCCTTCCTCCCACTGCCTGCCTTCCTCCTCCTCCTCCTTCTTTTTCCTCCTCCTCTTTTCCTTCATTGGAGCATATCCTCCTACCTCTACCTCCCCTGTGGTTTCAATCCTATGTTACCAACCCTAGTTTATGCAGTACAGGGACTAAAACCAGGGTCTTACTAGGCAAGTACTGTACCAACTGAGCTACACCCCATACCCACACCTTTTTTTTTTTTTTTTTAATCTTTTAAGACAGGGTCTCACTATGCAGATCAGACTGGGCTCAAACTTAGAGCAATTCTCCTGCCTCTGCCTCTCCAGGGCTGGGGCTAGCCACATGTAGTATTGCACTTGGTCCTGGGTTCCTCCTCTGAACTGGAGGTACCCTGAGTTTGGGGGAGTGGGGATCTCACTTCTTTCTGTTTCTGGTAGTTCCAAGTAATCAGGCAAGCGGGACTGGGTTTGTCCAGCCTCAGCCATGGGTTCCCTCTGCCAGGTGAGGAAGGGGCTCAGAGACTTAGGGAAAATTAGCCTTGGTTTTCAGTAGGCAAGGGCAGGTGAGCTGCAGATTGTTGGGAGTCTGCCATCACCAAGGTTAACAAAAACATATATTCATTACTGGTCCCAAAGTCCTCCCTCCAACCCTTAATTTTATTTTATTTTCCTTTTTGAGACTGGAACTTACACTACGGTTCACGTGAGCCTAGCACTCACAGCAATTCCTCTGCCCCAGCCTCCCAGGAGATTACAGGCATAAGCCACCATGCCTAAATCCCTTTTTGTGGGGAGCTTCCTAGAAGCCCCCCAAGTTTCAGTTTGAGTAGGAGACATTTTTTGTTTTGTTTCATTTTTCGAGACATAGTTTCTCTGTGTAGCCCTGATTGATCTGGACCTTGCTACATAGACCAGGATGGCCTTGAACTCAAAGAGATCTACCTCTCCTGCCTCCTGAGTGCTGGGATTAAAGGGGAAGGGTGTGACCCAGTGGTCAGTGATTGACCAGTGGCCTTGTGAGGCCCTGACCTCTATCCCTAGAGGAGAGGCGTGGGGGAGGGGAGAATCTCGTGCTCAAGCCAAGGCAAGGCAGATGGTATGTAAGGTGTAGCCGGCAGGACAGCTTTCCAGGCTTCAGTTTCTTCACCTGCCAAGCATGAGTTAGTGCTAGCACCAGACCCTAGCAGGGCCAGGGTGCCCATCTAACCCCCAGCACTGTGATGGCACCAAGCCTATAAGGCTGTGAGAATTAGATGAGAAAGACCAAATAAAGAGCTGACTTTGAGCTGGCGAGGAAGGGTAAGGAGTAAGGACATTTGCTGCCAAGCCTGGAGATCTGAGTTCATCCCAGTAATTCACATGGCAGAAGAAGAGCACAGACCCCCACAAATTGTCCTTTAACCCCCACATGCATGCATGGCACGCGTAGCCCCAAACATAAATCAGTGCGATTAGGGGGAAGTAGGAAACAGGGTCTCTCTACACAGAGTTCCTAGAACTCGCTCTGTAGACTAGGCTGGTCTTGAACTCACAGAGATCCACCTGCCTCTGTCTCTCGAGTGAAGCGCTAGGGTTAAAACTGTATACCACCACGGCTAGCCCCTAAATCAACACAATTTTAAAATTTAAAAAACTGAGAGCTGCCAGGTGATGGTGGCCTAAGCCTTTAATCCTAGCACTAGGGAGGCAGAGGCAGGAGGATCTCTGTGAGTTTGAGGCCAGCCTGATCTACAGAGTGAGTTCCAGGACAGTTAGGACTGTGACACAGAGAAATCCTGTCTCGAAAAACACAAACAACAACAAAAACAAAAAAAAAAAAACCAAACCTGGTGCCTGGCACACAGCAGGCCTTGACAAATGGTACTAGATATGTAAAGACCACTCTGAAATTCCATCTCATCCAAACTACACAGAGACAGTGACAGGGGCTCTCTTGGTTATGCTTGGGACACTCTCCATTGCCTGTCCCAGGAAACTTCTCCATCCTGGGCAAAGAGGGACAGCTGGCCACCAAAACCAATGACTTTGAAAGTGATTTCCCACTTCAGTATCGCAGGCCAGGGCCCCAGGAGGCTAAGACTGTGCCAAGCTGGTGGCCGGGGCAAAGCCACGAGCCCCCTCAGCACATGGGCGCTGGGGAGACGGTGTGCTCTCCGAGAGTCAAGGGAGGTTTACAAGCATTCCTGTGAAGGTTTAATGGTCCAGGACGATTTATCTTCTTGGGAGAGTCGCTGCTATAGAGAGAAACCTGCCCCTCCAAGCCCCTGTTTTCCTTTACAGCCCAACCTTTCATCCGCCCAGCGCTGTCTCCATCCTCCATAAATAACTTTCTTAAGGCCACACAGAGGCAGGGCCTGTCCATCTGCAAGGCTGGACGCCTCACAGAGCTGGGAATGCGCTCCTAAACTGGCTTGCCCAGAGCATGCGACTACTTAGTAGGACCCACTGGTAATGGCGATCTGGGCACAGTGGGCTTCGCTCTTGGAGTTGGTGTGTTCACTACTGGGCTGCAAACCGCCTCCTGGTGGATAGGGATGTCTAGTTCACTGAGCCTGTTTAAATTTCTAGTCCTGTGAAGGTCAACAGAAAAGTTAGATATTTAGAATAAACTAAATCTTAGAATTTGAAACCGGAAGCAATAACACAGGGCAGGTAAGATGGCTCAGCAGGTAAAGTCGTTAACCACCAAACCTGAGGACCTGCGTTCAATCCCTAAGACTCGTGTGGCGGAAGGAGACTCAACTAGCAGAAGTGGTTTTCTAACTGCTTCACCTGTGCCTCCGTGTGCACACAGGCGCATGTGCGTGCACGCACACAATACATATATGTAAAAATTTCTGAAAATAAAAACCCTTCAATTGTAGGTAGCGATTCTTGCCTGCAATTCTAGCAGTCGAAGGTTAAGGCAGGAGGCTCATGACTCCACAAGTTTGAGGCCAGCCAGGGGTACGTAGCAAGACTGTGTCTCAACCTCTGCCACCCAAAAATGTTAAATTCCAGAATTAATGCATCCCACATAAAGGCTGAAGAGAGGACTGGGGTATAACTCAATAGCACAGCACAGGCTGAGCATGTGTGAGGCCCGAGATTGTCACCACCGCTTCCAAATACCAACAATGGGCACAAAGATAGCATTCAAATAACTAAAGCAGTGCGGAGTTAGAGGGTGTGGGAGCTGTCGTCTATAATGCCAGCGCTCGGGAGGCTGAGGCAGGAGAACCACCTCAAGGTCAGTCTGGGATAAAGAGTGAGTTCCTGGTCTTAAAATAAAATAAAATAAAGCTGGGCATGGTAAGCATACGGCTTGAATTTCAGCACTTGGGAAGCAGATTTCTGTGAGTTCAAGGCCAGCCTGTCTACAGAGCAAGTTCCACGACAGCCAGGCTACACAGAGAAACTCTGTCTCAGAGGAAAAAAAAAGGATAAAATTAAAAGTGAAATGGCTCAGTGGATAAAGTCTCTTGCTGTCAAGCCTAAGGACCCGAGTTTGATCCCTGGATCCTCTAAGCTAGAAGAAGAGACCTGGCTTCCACAGGTTGTCCTCCGATTTTCACATGTATACTATGATTTGGATGTGTGCACACGTTCACATACACAAAATAATTAAAAGTGATTAGCATAGGCTGCTCCTCTGTGGTCCCTCACACAGACAACCACAGCTAGTGCCTCTATAAACTAGCCCCACTGATTTGAATGCTATCTTTGTGCCCATTGTTGGTATTTGGAAGCCGTGGCGACAATCTCGGGCCTCACACATGCTCAGCCTGTGCTGTGCTATTGAGTTATACCCCAGTCCTCTCTTCAGCCTTTATGTGGGATGCATTAATTCTGGAATTTAACATTTTTGGGTGGCAGAGGTTGAGACACAGTCTTGCTATGTACCCCTCCCTGGCTGGCCTCAAACTTGTGGAGTCATGAGCCTCCTGCCTTAACCTTCGACTGCTAGAATTGCAGGCAAGAATCGCTACCTACAATTGAAGGGTTTTTATTTTCAGAAATTTTTACATATATGTATTGTGTGCGTGCACGCACATGCGCCTGTGTGCACACGGAGGCACAGGTGAAGCAGTTAGAAAACCACTTCTGCTAGTTGAGTCTCCTTCCGTCACACGAGTCTTAGGGATTGAACGCAGGTCCTCAGGTTTGGTGGTTAACGTCTTTACCTGCTGAGCCATCTTACCTGCCCTGTGTTATTGCTTCCGGTTTCAAATTCTAAGATTTAGTTTATTCTAAATATCTAACTTTTGTGTTGACCTTCACAGGACTAGAAATTTAAACAGGCTCAGTGAACTAGACATCCCTATCCACCAGGAGGCGGTTTGCAGCCCAGTAGTGAACACACCAACTCCAAGAGCGAAGCCCACTGTGCCCAGATCGCCATTACCAGTGGGTCCTACTAAGTAGTCGCATGCTCTGGGCAAGCCAGTTTAGGAGCGTATTCCCAGCTCTGTGAGGCGTCCAGCCTTGCAGATGGACAGGCCCTGCCTCTGTGTGGCCTTAAGAAAGTTATTTATGGAGGATGGAGACAGCGCTGGGCGGATGAAAGGTTGGGCTGTAAAGGAAAACAGGGGCTTGGAGGGGCAGGTTTCTCTCTATAGCAGCGACTCTCCCAAGAAGATAAATCGTCCTGGACCATTAAACCTTCACAGGAATGCTTGTAAACCTCCCTTGACTCTCGGAGAGCACACCGTCTCCCCAGCGCCCATGTGCTGAGGGGGCTCGTGGCCTTGCCCCAGCCACCAGCTTGGCACAGCCTCCTGGGGCCCTGGCCTGGGATACTGAAGTGGGAAATCACTTTCAAAGTCATTGGTTTTGGTGGCCAGCTGTCCCTCTTTGCCCAGGATGGAGAAGTTTCCTGGGACAGGCAATGGAGAGTGTCCCAAGCATAACCAAGAGAGCCCCTGTCACTGTCTCTGTGTAGTTTGGATGAGATGGAATTTCAGAGTGGTCTTTACATATCTAGTACCATTTGTCAAGACCTGCTGTGTGCCAGGCACCAGGTTTTTTTTTTTTTTTTTTGTTTTGTTTTGTTTTTGTTGTTGTTTGTGTTTTTCGAGACAGGATTTCTCTGTGTCACAGTCCTAACTGTCCTGGAACTCACTCTGTAGATCAGGCTGGCCTCAAACTCACAGAGATCCTCCTGCCTCTGCCTCCCTAGTGCTAGGATTAAAGGCTTAGGCCACCATCACCTGGCAGCTCTCAGTTTTTTAAATTTTAAAATTGTGTTGATTTAGGGGCTAGCCGTGGTGGTATACAGTTTTAACCCTAGCGCTTCACTCGAGAGACAGAGGCAGGTGGATCTCTGTGAGTTCAAGACCAGCCTAGTCTACAGAGCGAGTTCT
Organism: Ondatra zibethicus; assembly: GCA_004026605.1. Classification (NCBI taxonomy): domain Eukaryota; kingdom Metazoa; phylum Chordata; class Mammalia; order Rodentia; family Cricetidae; genus Ondatra; species Ondatra zibethicus. Next base: position 148,055 of record PVIU01000609.1, read on the forward strand.
AGGAACTCTGTGTAGAGAGACCCTGTTTCCTACTTCCCCCTAATCGCACTGATTTATGTTTGGGGCTACGCGTGCCATGCATGCATGTGGGGGTTAAAGGACAATTTGTGGGGGTCTGTGCTCTTCTTCTGCCATGTGAATTACTGGGATGAACTCAGATCTCCAGGCTTGGCAGCAAATGTCCTTACTCCTTACCCTTCCTCGCCAGCTCAAAGTCAGCTCTTTATTTGGTCTTTCTCATCTAATTCTCACAGCCTTATAGGCTTGGTGCCATCACAGTGCTGGGGGTTAGATGGGCACCCTGGCCCTGCTAGGGTCTGGTGCTAGCACTAACTCATGCTTGGCAGGTGAAGAAACTGAAGCCTGGAAAGCTGTCCTGCCGGCTACACCTTACATACCATCTGCCTTGCCTTGGCTTGAGCACGAGATTCTCCCCTCCCCCACGCCTCTCCTCTAGGGATAGAGGTCAGGGCCTCACAAGGCCACTGGTCAATCACTGACCACTGGGTCACACCCTTCCCCTTTAATCCCAGCACTCAGGAGGCAGGAGAGGTAGATCTCTTTGAGTTCAAGGCCATCCTGGTCTATGTAGCAAGGTCCAGATCAATCAGGGCTACACAGAGAAACTATGTCTCGAAAAATGAAACAAAACAAAAAATGTCTCCTACTCAAACTGAAACTTGGGGGGCTTCTAGGAAGCTCCCCACAAAAAGGGATTTAGGCATGGTGGCTTATGCCTGTAATCTCCTGGGAGGCTGGGGCAGAGGAATTGCTGTGAGTGCTAGGCTCACGTGAACCGTAGTGTAAGTTCCAGTCTCAAAAAGGAAAATAAAATAAAATTAAGGGTTGGAGGGAGGACTTTGGGACCAGTAATGAATATATGTTTTTGTTAACCTTGGTGATGGCAGACTCCCAACAATCTGCAGCTCACCTGCCCTTGCCTACTGAAAACCAAGGCTAATTTTCCCTAAGTCTCTGAGCCCCTTCCTCACCTGGCAGAGGGAACCCATGGCTGAGGCTGGACAAACCCAGTCCCGCTTGCCTGATTACTTGGAACTACCAGAAACAGAAAGAAGTGAGATCCCCACTCCCCCAAACTCAGGGTACCTCCAGTTCAGAGGAGGAACCCAGGACCAAGTGCAATGCTACATGTGGCTAGCCCCAGCCCTGGAGAGGCAGAGGCAGGAGAATTGCTCTAAGTTTGAGCCCAGTCTGATCTGCATAGTGAGACCCTGTCTTAAAAGATTAAAAAAAAAAAAGGTGTGGGTATGGGGTGTAGCTCAGTTGGTACAGTACTTGCCTAGTAAGACCCTGGTTTTAGTCCCTGTACTGCATAAACTAGGGTTGGTAACATAGGATTGAAACCACAGGGGAGGTAGAGGTAGGAGGATATGCTCCAATGAAGGAAAAGAGGAGGAGGAAAAAGAAGGAGGAGGAGGAGGAAGGCAGGCAGTGGGAGGAAGGAAGGAAGGAAGGAAGGAAGGAAGGAAGGAAGGAAGGAAGGAAGGAAGGAAAGAAGGAAGGTAGGAAGGAAGGAAAGAAGGGAAGGGAGGGAGGAAGAAAGGGAGGAAGCAAAGGAAGGGAGGGAGGAAGAGGGAGGGAAGAAAGGAAGGGGAAAAAAGGAAAGGAGGGAGGGAAAGGAGGAAGGAAGGAAGGGAAAACAAACGAACAAAAAACCAGTGCTGGCTACATTGTTCATTACGTAATGGAGCTTGCCACCAAGCATGATAACCCAAGGTTGATCCCTGGAGCCCACATGGTGGAAGCGGAGAATGAATTCCTGAAAGTTGCCCTCTGACCTCTGCGAGTGTGCACACACTCACACACACATAAGCAAATGTAAAAACCAATAACCACAAAAAACCAGCCAGATGTGGTATTTTGGGAGTAGAGGCAGGAGGATTGCTATAGATCCCAGGCCAGTCATAGATCCTGCCTCAAAAGTAGGTGGGCGAATAAATCCATTTGGTCCCAGGAGCTGTCAGAGCCTATGCTGTAATAAGCAGCATCCTGGAATGCTGTGCTGGGATCAGAAAGGGAAAGTTCCAGGTGGTGATAGCACAGAAGAAGGACAATGGGTCTCATAGGGTGTGTGTGTGTGTGTGTGTGTGTGTGTGTGTGTGTGTGTTGTCATTCCCCCCCCCCAAACTAAAGGCCCCTTAGCAGGAGACGTGGTGTCCCACCAGGGGACCCAGCAACCTAGCAACCTAGCAATCATCATGGACATTTTAATGAATTCCCCAAGGCTGTGGCTCCTGGGGCATTTCCATTTTATGACATCTTTTTATACTCCAGAGGAGAGGATTCTGAATAAAAATGCTTTTTATTATTAGCGTTTGGTGAACACCCTTCTTGAGGTGTTGAGTCATCCCACGCCCCACTGTGGAGGAAGCAGAGAGATCACAAGGTTCTGAAAAGTCATGGGGCCATTTGTGATGCTGGCTGTCCCCCTTCCTGATGCTCAGCTTCCAGGAGCATCTTCAGTGGGGTGCTTCCTGCAATTTCCACACCCAAACCGCCTCATCTGCCTGGAACCTTAGGAAAGGCAGGCAAAGGTTCTCTGCCAAGCGGCTTTCCCCTGAGAACTGTAGGTGGTGAACTCCCAAACCATTCCCCTTCCCATTGAGTTCCTAGAGGAGACGTCTGACCCCTAAAAGTTGTTTGCCTTTCTTTCCTGACTGGTGAGAAATTTAACAGTGGGTGTGTGTGTGGAGGGGGCAGCAACTCAAAGAAACCAAAACAAAGTAAAAAGCTTGGCCACTTTGGCTGCTCGGCAGGGAACTGCAGTGTTCCTGAACAAATATTGGGATATTTTTCTGGAGGGCCACAAGTCGCTGACACTCTTGAAACAGACCCAAGTAAAGGCTGGGGGATTTAAGATTGCCACCCATCAGAGATGACACTGAGGTCAGGTGGGTTCTGCGGATACCTTGTATCTAACAGTCAAACTCACCAAAGCCTGACTAGGCAGAGGCTGGGGCAGAGGAGCTGGGAGGTTGCTAAGGAACAAATACCGTAGACACAAAGTTTCTGTTGGGGGTAAATTCAGAGATGTACCCTTTGGTTGCACCTTCAGACTCAACACTGAGACACCCACAGGTCCTTTTGTGCACTGGCCACCTCAGAACAGGATAAAACAGTAGGTGTAAATCTACTCCTAGGCTGCCAATGAGAACCTGGGGGTCTCATCAAAACCTGCAGCTTGAAATAAAACCATTTACTCCATCATGGCCTCCTCTTAAAGCAGTGGTTCTCAGCTTTCCTAACTCTGCCACCCTTTAATACGGTTCCTCATGTTGTGCTGACCCCCATAGAGTTATTTTCGTTGCTACTTCATAGCTGTAATTTTGCGACTGTTATGAATTGTAATGTAAATATCTGTGTTTCCAATGATCTCAGGTGACCCCTGTGAAAGGGTCATCCGGGTCATCTGACTCCTAAAGGGGTTGAGACCCACAACTTGAACGTTGCTGTTTTCAAAGGCCCACCTGCTGCCACGCCCAATGCCCTCAGTTCCGGCTCCGAACCCACATCTCAGAAGGAGAGAAGCAGCTCCTGCAAGATGTCCTCTGACCTCCACATGGGCACTGCGGTGTGTGCACACAGAGACACACAATTAATTGATAAATCAGAAAAGCTGATTGCTGCCAAGCCCAAGACTGAGGACCTTAATTTGATCCCTGGTGCCATTTGATGAAAGTCAAGAACTGTGTGGCGTTTTGAATGGGTACGGCCCCCATTGACTCATGTGTTTGGATGTTTGGCCCCATAGAAAGTGGCACTATTAGGAGGTGTGGCCTTGTTGGAGTAGGAATGGCTTTGTTGGAGGAAGTGTGTCACTGTGGAGGTGGCCTTTGAGATGTCATATATCCTCAAGCCATGCCCAGTGTGACAGTCTTTCCTTCTGCTGCCTTCAGATTAAGATGTAGAATTCTCAGATCCTCCTCCAGCACCATGTCTGCCTGCATGTAGCCACGATAATAATGGGTTAATCCTCTTGAATTGTAAGTCACTCCAACTAAATGTTTTCCTTTATAAGAGTTGCATGGTTGGGCTGGAGAGATGGCTCAGTGGTTAAGAGCACTGACTGCTCTTCCAAAGGACCTGGGTTCAATTTCCAGCAACCACATGGTAGCACACAACTGTCTGTAACTTCGGTTCCAGGGAATCTGACTCCTTTACACACATTCAGGCAAAACATCAATGCACATTAAAAAAAAGAAGTTGCCGTGACCATAGTGTCTCTTCACAGCAATAGATGCCCTAAGGAAGACAGACTGCATCCAGAAAGCTGTCCTCTGACTTCTGCACGTGGATTGTGGTATACACCTGTCCACACACGCCCTCACAAAAAATAATTCAATAAAAGAATTAGAGTATACCACTTATGATAGCAAATACAGATTCTTAATTAAGCCTCATAATAGAATATCAAATGACTCTTTTCATGGTTATTAAATATAGCATGACTAATAAAAACCCAGAAACAGTTATTGGGGTTCAAGCTGAAGATCAGAAAAGCAAAACATCCAAGCCACTAGCGAAGTCTCACCTCTACCAAGGCTGGGTGACTTCAGACTGAGTCTGAGCCTTGACCTCCTTCCATCTTATATTCCCCTCCAGTGCTGGCATTAAAGGCATATGACTCCCCACCATTTGGATTAAAGGTGTGAGTCACCACCACCCAGATCTATTTCTGCATTTATTGTGTGTATCCCAGGGTAGCCTTGAATTTACAGAGATCCATCTGCCTCTGTATCCCAAATCCTGGGATTAAAGGTGTATGACACCACTGCCTGGCTTCTAGTGGCTTGGTTTTACTTTCTGATCTTCAGATATTTTAACATAAATAAAATATTATAACTAAAATTTTGATGTTGTTGCTTTTGAGATAGGGGTGCTGCAGGACAATACTCTTTTTTTTTCCATGATATTTATTGAGCTCTACATTTTTCTCTGCTCCCCTCCCTGCCACTCCCCTCCCTCCTTCAACTCTCCCCCAAAGTCCCCATGCTCCCAATTTATTCAGGAGATCTTGTCTTTTTATACTTTCTACTTTCCACGTAGATTAGATCTATGTAAGTCTCTCTTAGTGTCCATATTGTTGTCTAAGTTCTCTGGAATTGTGGTTTGTAAGCTGGTTTTCTTTGCCTTATGTTTAAAAACCACCTATGAGTGAATACATGTGATAATTGTCTTTCTGTGTCTGGGTTACTTCACTCAAAATAATGCTTTCTATTTTCATCCATTTTCCTGCAAAATTCAAGATGTCGTTATTTTTTTCTGCCATGTAGTACTCCATTGTGCAAATGTACCACATACCACATTTTTCTTATCCATTCTTCGATCGAGGGGCATTTAGGTTGTTTCCAGTTTCTGGCTATGACAAACAAAGCTGCTATGAACATAGTTGAGCACATGTCCTTGTGGCACGATTGAGCATCTTTTGGATATATACCCAAAAGTGGTATTATTGGGTCTTGAGGAAGGTTGTTTCCTAATTTTCTGAGAAATCACCACACTGACATCCATAGGGGTTGTACCAGCTTGCATTCCCACCAGCAATGCAGAAGTGTTCCCTTTTCCCCACAACCTTTCCAGCATAAGTTGTCATCAGTGTTTTTGATCTTGGCCATTCTTACAAGTATAAGATGGAATCTCAGAGTTGTTTTGATTTGCATTTCTCTGATGACTAAGGATGCTGATCATTTCCTGAAGTGTCTTTCAGCCATTTTAGATTCCTCTGTTGAGAGTTCTCTGTTTAGGTCTGTGCTCCATTTTTTTTATTGGATTATGTATTCTTTTGGTGTCCAATTTCTTGAGTTCCTTGTATATTTTGGAGATCAGACCTCTGTCTGATGTGGGGTTAGTGAAGATCTTTTCCCATTCTGTAGGCCGTCGTTTTGTCTTATTGACCGTATCCTTTGCTTTACAGAAGCTTTTCAGTTTCAGGAGGTCCCATTTATTAATTGTTTCTCTCAGTGTCTGTGCTGCTGGGGTTCTATTTAGGAAGTGGTTCCCTGTGCCAATGCGTTCAAGTGTACTTCCAGGACAATACTCTTGTACACTGTAAGGATTTGTCACGCATATTGGTTTTAATAAAATGCTGATTGGTAGTAGCCAGGCAGGAAGTATAAGAGCAACCAGACTAGGAGAATTCTGGGAAAAGGAAAGGCAGAGACAGACACAGGGGAAAGAAGATAAGAATGGCTTACTGAGAAAAGATACCAAGTCACGTGGCTAAACATAGGTAAGAATTATGGGTTAATTTAAGTTGCAAAAGCTAGTTAGTAATAAGCCTGAGTTAACAGGCCAAACAGTTTGTAATTAATATAAGCCTCTGTGTGTTTCTTTGGGACTGAACGGCTGCAAGACCAGATGGGACAGAAACTTCTGTCTACACAGGGGATTATGTAGGCCTGGTTGGCCTCATACTCATTATGTAGCTAAGGCTTTTCTTGAGCCCCTAGAATGGCACTCTGTGTAATCAATGATAACCTTGAGCCCCTATCCTTCCCTTCTCCCTCCTGTGTGCTAGGATGGCAGGCTGGCACCGGCATATTTACCTTAAGTTGTCACGGCAACATTTCATACTCCCATTTGATGAACTATTTTTATGTAACTTGAAAACAGATATTTATGTTTCCATGCAGCAAAGCAAACATCTTTGAGGAAAAAGTTTTTTTAAGAATTGTATATTTTTGTCCTGTGAGATTTTAGAATTTGAAGCCAAGCGGTGGTGGCACAGGCCTTTAATCCCAGCACTTGGGAGGCAGAAGCAGGCAGATCTCTGTGAGTTCGAGGCCAGCCTGGTCTACAGAGCAAGTTTCAGGACAGTCAGAGCTACACAGAGAAACCCTGTCTTGAAAAACAAATACAAAACAAAAAAAAAAAAGTTTTAAAAGATTTAATAATCTGGATAGTTCTAGACTCAGTGACATGTAAATTGTGTCTTTAGTTCCTGGATCCCCTAGGGAGTGTTGTGGGGGACCCAGAAAGCTTTATCTTGTGTGACACTGAGCTGTCATTTGTCACTGAGCCCCCAATATCCAAAACAAAAATGATCCTTCATGGTCCCAATTGTTAAAATCTCTTTCTCTCTCTGTTTGCTTTTTGTTTTTTGAGACAGGGTTTCTCTGTGTAACAGCCCTGGCTGTCCTGGATCTTGCTCTGTAGACCAGGCTGGCCTTTAACTCACAGAGATCCACCTGCCACTGCCTCCTGAGTGCTGGGATTAAAGGCATGTGCTGCATCACTTGACTTAGATTCTCATTGTTTACTTTCACTGTACTCGAAGGATGTAAAAACAATGAACTAGTGTCATTTTGCCTTTGACATAATTTGCTCGTCTTAGCATTTGAGTGAAATGGGTGAGAAGCCTGCATCTCACTCAGATGGGGTAAATGACTTTCTCATCACATAGTCTGTAAAGAGCAGAGTGGGGATTTGAACCCAGGAAAGTCTGACTGTGAACCCTCAAAGCTAATGCGACCTTCCAAGACTATGTGAGCCGAAGCTGACAATAAGCTGTAAAACTATCTTGAAAAGCTGGGTGAGAAGTGGTTGGAACAGCAGAGATTTTTGAACAGGGGGAAAAAAAAAAAGACCCTGGGAAGTGTCTAATTAAACAACCTGATTTGAGAGTGATGAGGCTGAGAGCCCAGCTCGGGTCATAAACCAGCAAAGAGATTTTAGATGAGAAGAAAGGCCTCCAGCTGCTCCCAAGGTCCCCACAGTGTGTGGTCAATCACTCAGACTCAAGAGCCAGAAGCCAGTGCCTGGAGAGCGCCACCCCTCCATAGCCAGAGCCCTGCAGGGGTGCAAACCTCTATGCTGGTTTCTGCCTCTATAAAGTAGAGGGGACTACGGTGCTTACAGAAGTATTAGATTAGTTTAGGACATGACACACTGAATGGAGCTTGACACACGGTGGCTTCTAAATGATCACAACCCTGGCTGCAGCTGCCATTCCTTAAAAGGGTGCTGTTTTGGGTGGATGAACTGGACATATGAAGAAATCCATGTGTCAAGTTTCATCTTTACCTCTTGATAAATGATTAATGATGAACAAACCTCCACGTGTTATTTTTCCTTCCTTCCTTTTGACAGGGTCTCACTATGTATCCCAGGCTGACCTTGAACTCATGACCCTTCTACCTCAGTCTCTTAAATGCTGGGATTATGTGGCGTGAACCACCTGGCTTGCCCGAGTTATTTGCCTAAGTGATGTATCTGCTTTTTCAATGTCCTGACTAATACCTTTTAAAAGCTTTTGTATATTTAAGAGGGAACTAGTATTTGAAGCATATAAAGACCCCTTTCTTTCCCCTTAGCCACGGTATTGTTTCTAAGACAAATAACACAATAATAACTGCTGGAGAGATGGCTCAGCAGTTAAGAGCTCTGACTGCTCTTCCAGAGGACCCAGGTTCAATTCCCAGCACCCACATGGCAGCTCACAACTGTCTGTAACTACAGTTCCCTGGGATCCAACACCCTCATATAGACATATATACAAGCAAAACACCAATACACATAAAATAAAAATAAACAAATCATAAAAAGACACCTAATGCCAGCGGTGGTGGCGCACGCCTTTAATCCCAGCACTCGGGAGGCAGAGGCAGGAGGACCTCTGTGAGTCTGAGGCCAGCCTGGTCTACAAGAGCTAGTTCCAGGACAGGCTCCAAAGCTATGGAGAAACCCCGTATTGAAAAACCAAAAATAAGAAGAAACCTAAAAGAGACAGCTGCAATCGAAATGGGCACACCTGAAGAGATGTGAGCTTGAAGAAGAGTACTGACTGCCAGCTCAGCATCCTTAGTCATCTGGATCTGGAAACCACAGCTGCAGTGAGGTACCACTCCCTACCTCCTAGTGAGTGGGGTTTTATTGAACAAAAGGGGGCCAAGAGATGACTCAGCTAAGAGCATTTACAATGCAAGTGTGAACCTGAGTTCAGATCCCCGCACCACCTATAAAGCTGGGTGAGACTGTGCTCCCTTCTACCCAGCACTGTGGGATGTGGGGTGTGAGGTGAACACAGGAAGATGGTTAGGGCTCCAGGTTCAGTCAAAGTATCTGTGTCAAAGAAAGGTGGAGTAGGCCGGGCGGTGGTGGCACACGCCTTTAATCCCAGAACTCGGGAGGCAGAGGCAGGTGGATCTCTGTGAGTTCGAGGCCAGCCTGGTCTAGAAGAGCTAGTTCCAGGACAGGCTCCAAAGCTACAGAGAAACCCTGTCTCGAAAAACCAAAAAAAAAAAAAAGAAAAAGAAAGAAAGGTGGAGTAAGACAGTGGACGTCTTCTTCTGGTCTCTGCATCACACAGGCACATGTATCCAGACAGACATGTACATCTAACACACACATACACATACACGCCACTCCTCCCCACTCCCCAAAGAAGCCATTAACAACTGTCAGTAAGGATGGAAAGACACCGAGATAACTCAAATGTTGCTGATGGGACAGTAAATGACAAAACCCTTTTGGAAAATAGTTTGGCAATTTCTCAAAGTATTAAAACATGTAATTTCAGGGGCTGGAGATAAGAGCACTGACTGCTCTTCCAAAGGACCAGGGTTCAATTCCCAGCACCCACATGGCAGCTCACAACTGTCCACTTGCAAGGGATCTGACATGTTCACACCAATGCACATAAAATAAGGTTAAATAAACCATAAAGGATTAAAAAAAAAAAAAGAAAAAAAAGGGCTGGAGAGATGGCTCAGTGGTTAAGAGCACTGCCTGCTCTTCCAGAGGTTCTGAGTTCAATTCCCAGCAACCATATGGTGGCTCACAGCCATCTGTAATGAGATCTGGCACCCTCTTCTGTTGTGCGGGCATACATGGAGGCAGAATGTTGTATATATAATAAATAAACAAATAAATCTTAAAAAAAAAACCATGTAATTTCCATTTGGCCCAGTTATTCTACAATCAGACATCCAGCATACAACGAGAGAAGTAAAGATATATCCACCCCAGAAGTCTGCACAAATGGTTTAGAGCAACATCATCTCTGAGAGTAAAAAGCGGACATAACACATAGATATGTAAACTATTACGCCAAACAATGGAATATTATTCAGCTATGGAAAGGATGTGGGCTGGTGAACTGACCCCGCGCATGAAGGCACTTGTGGCACAGCCTGGCTGCTGGTGTTGGATTAGTTGGAGCCTACGTAAAGATGAAAGGAGAGAACTGATTCTACAACGTTGTCCCCTGACCTCTACCTATGTGTCACACACATCTTGTGTGCACACACGCAATAATAAAATAAAAACTAAAAGTCAGCATCACAGGACGTTCTGTTCACAGAGCCGACGATGGCCGGCCATCCACAGCATAGGAATACCTGGCCACAGAGTCCGTGGTGCTGAGGCTTGGAAACACAGCCAGGAAGGACGGGTACCGGGGTGGGGGCTGCAAGGGTGGAGAGGAGGGGGCGAATGTTTCTGCTAGTGGGATGCTATATTCCTTGAGATTTGGATGGGTTCAGTTACTGACTGGCTCTGGTCCCATGTGTCCTGACACTCTGTGGAGACTGTCCCTGTATTGACTCTGAATCAAGATAAGCAGAATGGTTGTTCCAAGACTGGGGGGATGGTGGGGGTGTCTGTAGACTAAGGAAGTGAAGGGGACACAACTGCCCAAAGCTGAAAGGACTTTACACCTCTTTTGTTGTTGTTTTTTGTTTTTCTTTTTTTATTATTATTTATTTATTTGTTATGTATACAACATTCCTTCCATGTATGCCGGCACTCCAGAAGAGGGCGCCAGATCTCATTACAGATGGTTGTGAGCCACCATGTGGTTGCTGGGAATTGAACTCAGGACCTCTGGAAGAGCAGCCAGTGCTCTTAACCACTGAGCCATCTCTCCAGCCCTGTTTTTGTTTTTCGAGACAGGGTTTCTCTGTAGCTTTGGAGCCCATCCTGGAACTAGCTATCGTAGACCAGGCTGGCCTCGAACTCACAGAGATCCGCTTGCCTCTGCCTCCTGAGTGCTGGGATTAAAGGTGTGCGCCACTACCACCCAGCTATACTTTAAAAAAAAAATTAAAGAAACAACAAACATGGGAGCTGAAGAGATGATGCAGAGGTGAAGAGCAATGGCTGCTCTTTCAAAGGACCAGGGTTCAATTCCCAGCACCTACATGGTGACTCACAACCATCTGTAACTCCTGTGCCAGGGAATCTGATGCCCTCTTCTGGTCTCCTCTGGCACTGTATACACATGGTGCCCAGATAGGCTTGCAGGCAAACACTCAAACAAATAAATCTTGAAAGAAGGGTGACCTGACATGAAGGTGGGAGGGGGCCTTGGGAAGGTTGAGCGATATACATTGTATACATGTATGAAAGAATAAACAAACATATCTATTTTTGAAACAGGATCTCATTTTATTTCTAAAAATAAGAATATGAAAGGAGGAAAAGGAAGCCAGGTATGCTGGGAGGTGCTTGGGAGACAAAGACAGGAATCTGAATTTGAGACCAGCCTTGGCTACACAGGGAAATCTTATATTTTAAAAAACAATCTAAAACTATCAAAATAAAACAGAAAAGAGGTAATATTTCCTGTCAGGAAGTTCACATTTCAGTATCTGGAAGGAAACTGCCTCTGGGGTTTGGCCTGGGGGTGGAGGGTTGAGGGTGAAGGGTAGGGTGGAGGTTTAGGGGTGGGGAGTGGTGTAAAGGGAGACTGATCGTTCATTTCCCTGCACTCAGACCCTAATCATCACACAGAAATGTTATTAATTACAACACTGTTTGGCCAATAGCTTAGGCATATTCCTCTTACATCTTAAATTAACCCATTTCTATTAATCTGCATATTGCCAGGAGGCTGTGACTTACCAGAAAGTTTCCAGGCGGCGTCTTTCTCCTTTGGCTGCTACATGGCGTCTCTGTGACTCTGCCTACTCTCTCCATCTCTTCCAGTATGGTTATATTCTGCCCTGCTATGGGCCAAAGCAGCTTCTTTATTATCCAATGATAATAAAACATATTCACAGCATATAAAGGGGAATCTCACATCAGGATGGTGGTGGTATCTCTGCACAGAAGCCATCTGACCCACAAAGCCATAAATGCCGTTGGCCATTAGTTCTCCTGTGGAAAGAATTTGCTTCCTCTGCTCTGGAGAAAAAAGATGTTAGTGAATTTCAGGCCCTGCTACATCCATCATTCATTGGTGTTTTGCCTGCATGTATGTCTATGTGAGGGTGTCAGATCTTGGCGTTACGGACAGTTGTGAACTGCTATGTGGGTGCTGGGAATTGAACCCAGGTCCTCCAGAAGAGTAGTCAGTGCTCTTAACAGCTGAACTATCTCTCCAGCCCTACCTGCCCCCACCACCACCTTTTTTTTTTCCCTGGCATTTTAGAGTCTTTAGCCAGGTTGTTCTAGAACTCGTTCTGTAGTGCAGGCTGGCCTCAAATATGCAGCGGTCATCTTGTCCTTGTCCCTGCGATGGCAGGCCTTCACCTTCACTGCCACACTTGGCTGTTTGTTGTTTTTTTGTTTGTTTTAAGACATGGTCTCTCTAAATATCCCTGGCTGTCCCGGAATTCAGTATATAGACCAGGCAGGCCTCAAACTTCACAGAGATCCGCCTGCCTCTGCCTCCCAAACGTTTGGATTAAAGGCGTGTGCCACCACAGCCAGATACTAGGCCCTTTAATTTTCTTTGAAAGCTCATCATTACCTGAACTATTTCCATGTGTGGACTGAGGCACACTGGCCAAGGTGGGGCATTCTTAGAGAAGCCCCGGGCATCGGGATCAGCCATGTTGGGAGCTCCTGGGAAAGCTCTCCTCAGGGGATGTAGGTAAATAAGCCCCACGGTCCATGATTTCAGGGAGTCTGAAAATAAAGGAGGTGGGGGGGGCTGGATCCTTCTCTCAGTTTTTAGCACAGATCCGACAGCGACTGAACGCGTGTCTCTACTCGCTTAATGCTTAACTTCATGACCTCGCAGAAATCACTGTGTCCCAAGCAAATTTACTCAGCTCTCTGCCTTTATTTGCTGACTGTGGGTCTGGCTGACAGCCCACTGTTCTACAACAGATAGACAAGCGGAAGGGGAGGCTAGGAGTACAGTTTGGCCAGGGAAAATGAACTTTTTTGTTTTTTTAATTTTTTTGAGACAGGATCCCACTGTGTAGTTCTGGCTGACCCGGAATTCCCTATGTAGACCAGGCTAGCCTCAAACTCACCAGGGTCTGCCTGCCTGTCTCTCCCATGCTAGAGGCTTGACAAGATGTATTTGTTCTTGTTTGTTCATTTAGACAGCGTCTCCTTTATTGTCTGATCACGACGTCCCTGTGTAGCTAAGGATGACCTTGAATGTTTACTCTTTCGGCCCTCACACTACACACCTGGCTTGTGCTGTTCTGGGGATTAAAATCAGGGTTTCAGGTATGCTAGGTAAGCGTGTTACTCTAGCCCTCTTATTTCATGATTATTATTTTTTAATTATTTATTTTATTATTCCCCTCCCCCACAAGATTTCTCTGTGTAGCCTTGATTCTTCTGGAGCTCACTTTGTAGACCAGGCTGGCCTTGAACTCAGAGATCCACCTGCTTCTGCTGCCTCAGTGCTGAGATTAAAGGTGTGCACCACCACTACGCAGCTTATTTTTATTATTTTTTGATACAGGATTTCACTGTGTATCTCTGGTTGGCCTAGAATGGGCTATATAGACCAAGCTGGCCTCAAACTCACAAAGTTCTGAACGCTGAGATTAAAATCGAGCGTCATCATGCTTGGCAGCACCTGCTTTTTAAATCCTCTTCGTTTATGATGGTGAATCCTCCAGCATCTCCAGGGACCGAATGAGTCCCCAAATGTCCGCAGTGGTGAAGAAGTGCTAAGGGTAAATGTGACGCATTGCCAATGGTTCTCAGCCCATATCATGAATGCTGACTTCGCCTTTCAGGAAGTACATAAGGGGGCTAGAGAGATGGCTTGGTGGTTAAGAGCATTTGTGCTCTTGAGAGGCTGGAGTGGGGTTCCCAGCACTGATTTGGTGGCTCACAACCACATGTAACTCCAGCTCTAGGGGACCCAGTGACTTTTTCTGCCCTATCCAGGCCCCTGCACATACACCAGACACACAGGCACACACAACTATACAGAAATAAAAATGAAAATAAATCTAAGCTAACAGCAAAGAGGAAGTGGAGAACTCCAGCAAACGTTTCCAGTCCTTTCTAGGGAAAGCCCCAACCTGTGCTGCCACACCCGGTAAGAAAAAAATTAGCGCGTCAAAGAACTCGCCTCAAAAGTGAACAAGGAGGACCACCAGGCCAGAATACAGCTTGTTATCAGTTCCCTAAACCAGGATATCGAAGTGGCTTCCTTCCCAGATATCTAATTATCTGATCTAACCAGCTGATACCACTTATCTTCCCTGAAGACTGAGGCGCCTGCCACCTCCCCACCCTGAGCATCCTGCCTCATCTTCAGATCTTTACACAGGGGAAACAGTCATAGCTCTCAGCATCTGCATTCATGGAATTTCCTTGGTAAGTGTGTTTGCCCTAGAAAGGGTGGGCGAGGAGATTTAAAAATCCTTGAGAGGGGTAGGAGCAGCTTCTGAGTGGTGTAGAAGTAATTTATTCTCGTTAAAACAGTTGAGGGGGGGGACTTACAAGAGCATCTGATTACTCATGGAAGTTATGAAATTCCCCTTTCCGCGACTGAGAAGGTTTCAGGAGCTGACGAATGAGCTTGCTGGGGTGCACGTGCTTTGAGTCTTAGTGCCCTAAAGACAAAAACAGGGCCAGCAAGATGGCTCAGTGGGTAAAAGGTCTGCCACCAAGCCAGACCCCCTGAGTTCAATCCCTGGTACCTCCATGGTGGAAGAGGAGAACTATCTCCAGGCTGACCTCTGCACCAAGACACATGTGTAGATACATAGATATACATGTATACACATGGATGTATTATAAATTAATTATATTACCAATGGTTTTTAAGCTGACACTAGTGTTATACTCACATGTATTATGGAGATCAAAACTGTCTCCAACCATAGCCGTCTCCCTTTGACTCTGATTGATTAGTTTTAGACGTATTCACCAATGCCCTTGCCCCCTGGGTCTCCGCTCCTGAAGAACAGAGCTTGCTTTCTTTGTTTTCCTAGACAGGGTTTTTCTGTGTCTGTTTGGCTTTACTGTCCCAGAATTCACTCTGTAGACCAGGCTGGCCTCAAACTCATAGATCCACCTGCCTCAGCCTCCCCAGTGCTGGGATTAAAAGGTGTGTGCCACCACCACTGCCTGGCAAGAACAACATTTTTAATTTTAGCAACTGAAAATTTGGACTGAGTTTCATAATTTTTTTTTAAAGATTTATTTACTGTGTATACAGTATTCTGCCTGCAAGCATGCCTTCAGACCAGAAGAGGGCACCAGATCTCATTACAGATGGTTGTGAGCCACCATGTGGTTGCTGGGAATTGAACTCAGGACCTTTAGAAGAGCAGGCAGTGCTCTTAACCACTGAGCCATCTCTCCAACCCAAGTTTCATAATTTTTATAAATGTTGACCCAGCCATCTATTCCCCCTCAAGCTGCTGAATGTCAAAGCTCTTAAAGGAGTGTTTTCCTGTCATTCTGTAGCACAAAGGAGCCAACTAGATAAGAATTAAGAGCTGGGCCGGGCGGTGGTGGCACACGCCTTTAATCCCAGCACTCGGGAGGCAGAGGCAGGTGGATCTCTGTGAGTTCGAGACCAGCCTGGTCTACAGAGCTAGTTCCAGGACAGGCTCCAAAGCCACAGAGAAACCCTGTCTCGAAAAACAAAACAAAACAAAAAGAATTAAGAGCTGGGTGTAATGCCCAGCAGTGGTGGTGCACACCTTTAATCCCGGCACTCAGGAGGCAGAGGCAGGCAGAGCTTAAGACTAGCCTGGTCTACAAAGCAAGTTCCAGGAACAGCAGAAAAACCCTGCCACAAACAAATACATACACACACACACACACACACACACCACATACACACACACACACACACACACACACACACACCACATACACACACACACACACACACATACATAAAAAATAAATGAGGCAGAGTTGCCTGATCTCTATGAGTTTGAGACCAACCTGGTCTACAGTTTGTTCCAGGACCCCTGTCACACACAAAAGAATATACTTAGAAACAACAAAAAGACTCTTATGCAGCCCAAGTTGCCTCAAACTCAATGTGTAGCTGAAGATGTTTGAACTCCTGATCCTCCTGCGTCCGTTTGTCTCCCCAGTCCTGGGATGACACGGGCCATCCCACTCAGTTTATCACCACACTTAGGATGGGAACAGGACCTCCTGCAGGCTGGTCAAGCACTCTCCAAGCTGAGCCGATCTCAAGCCTGCAACTTACCTTTTTGGAAGCAAGAGCAGGATGAAAGGGGAGTTGAGGCCCTCCAGGCTGTGAGTCCCTGTGGCCTGAATCCCTGAGTGTCAGCAGCCCTGCAGGCTTAGAAACTCTAGCAAAGACCCTGGGTTCCTGTGTGCTTCAGGGTTTGAGAAAGGGGTCTGGGTTGCGTCTCAGCTGGAGGTGAATGAGAAACACGGGGTCTGGACTGGGTCCCAGCTGGGAGGTGAACGCAGGTGGGAAGAACCTGGACTGGCCTCCTAAGCATGCCTGCCTGCCCAGAGGTCTGTGTGGAGGGTGTAGGCATTAGTCATTACTCCCTGAGGTGATGCCAGCCTTGCACTGGAGAATCTGAGGCAGGAAAACCAAAAATTAAAGGCCTAAGAGGGATACAGAGCAAGTTCAAAGCCAGTCTTGGCAGCTGCAAGAGATCTTGCCAAAATTAACAATAAAACAACCTCTCCCCAAGCCCCTGCAAAAAAAAAAAAAAGCATCATTAGAGACTGAAGCTGTAGCTCAATGGTAGAGCACTTGCCCAGCATGCATGAGGCCCTAAGTTCGAATCCAAGTTCCTATTTAAAAAAACCGAAAAGAAAAGACACGATCAGAAACTGAAAAATAGCCAGGCAGTGGTGGCGCACGCCTTTAATGCCAGCACTCGGGAGGTAGAGGCAGGTGGATCTCTGTGAGTCTCGGGCCATCTACACAGGCTACACAGAGAAACCCTGTCTTGAAAAAAAGAAGAAGAGGAGGAGGAAAAGAAGAACGTGACAAAGAGAGCCAGACATTGGTACATAATCCCAGCACGGGAAGACAGAGGCAGATGGATCTCTGTGAGTTCAAGGCCAACTTGTTCTGCATAGTGAGTTCTAGGACTATATAGAAAGACCTTGTTTTAAGCAAAGGAAAGAAAGAAGGAGAGAGAGAGAGAGAAACTGAAAAAGGGCTTGAGATACAGTTCAGTGGTCGCGCATGTGCCTACTATGCATACAACCCTGGATCAGCCTGGGCTACTGGAGACCTCATCTCTGAAAACAAATGCAATTCAAAATCACCTTGTTTCTGTTTGTTCTCACGGACAGTGTCTACCCTGGAGCGGTCTGCCTCATGAGCTAAGGTGTCTGGGATAGAGACAGAATCTCCTCCTTTTGTCATTGAAGTCCCTCATAGTTACAGCTGCAACCCTTATTTGGGTCCCAAATGTTAAAATTGGCCTTTCTTCTTTTTCTCTTTTTAAAAGTTTTCTTGCTGGGCGGTGGTGGCACAGGCCTTTAGTCCCAGCACTCAGGAGGCAGAGGCAGGCGAATCTCTGTGAGTTCAAGTCCAGCCTGGTCTATAAGAGCTAGTTTCAGGACAGCTAGAACTGTTACACAGAGAAACCCTGTCTTGAGGGGAAAAAAAAATGTTTATCTTCTTTAAACTGCCTTTTGTTTTAGTATGCATTTGGGTCACGTGACTCAGGCCACAGAGCCGTCCATCTCTGCCAGGAGTTGCTCTTGTACCTCCCCACCATTGGTACCTAAATGACAGACAATATGGAGCTGGGTCTACGGGGCAGATAACATCCAGAGTGAGAACTGGAGACCACGCATTCCAGATCCCCGTGTTAGCTCCACCTCAGCCTAGAGCAGAATCCGACTGGCAAACACCTCTCCTATGCAGGGTCAACTCCACAGACGACTTAGAACTCAGGGTTGAGACTGCCTCAGAGTTAGATTGAAGGTACAGAGATGATGATGCCTGCCTTGAATACAGGCAAATGCACTAGAGAGCTCATTTACTATCAGGAGAAAGAGATGAAGGTCTTGGAATGGGGGGGCAGACTAGCTAAGCATGGGCTGGTGAGGTGGCTCAGCAGGTAAAGACCTTTGTCAACAAGCCTCACCACCTGAGTTCAATCCCCAGGACCCACATGCCGGAAGGAAAGAACTGACTCCTGAAGGTGTCTTCCACAAGTGGCTATGGCACACACTCAATAAATATAGGCCATTTCCACCTTGATTTCTCTGTACCCTGCAACCAAAGTGTGTTATGTCTTCAGCAATAGCGTCTTTGTTTTGTTTTATCGAGGCAGAGTGTCTCTGCACAGTCCTGGCTGTTCTGAAACTTGCTTTGTAGACCAGCCTAACCTTGAACTCACAGAAACCTGACTGCCTCTGCCTCCTGAGTGCTGGAGTTAAAGGCATGCACCACCCCTGCTTTGCCCAGTAATAGGGTCTTACCAGATAATTCTGGTTTCTCTAACTTCTCATACAATAAATTCGTGTTAGGATGGGCTGGATGGCTCAGTGGATAAAGAAGCTTGCCACTAAACTCGAGAACCTGGTCTATCCCTGGAGCCCACGTGACGGAAGCAGAGAACCTACTTCTGTCAGTTGTTCTCCGACTTCTATACGTACACTGTGGTACACATGTGCACACACACAAATAAATGTAATTCTAAAAAGTCTTCAGTTGGGCATGGTGGCAGATGTCTTTAGTTCCAGCACTGGGGAGACAGAGACAGGTAGATCTCTGTGGGTTCAAGGCCAGCCTGGGCCACATAGTGAGTTCTATGATAGCCAGAGCTACATAGTAGGAGCCTGTGGTGCAGACCTTTAATCCCAGCACTTGGGAAGCAGAGGCAGGTGGATCTCTGTGAGTTTGAGTCCATTCTGGTCTACAGAGTAAGTTCAAGGACAGCAAGGGCTGTTACAAAGAGAAACCCTGTCTCAAACTAAAAATAAATAAATAAATAAATTGCAAAAATAACCCAAAATCAACAACAATAAAAAAATTAAATATCTTCAATCTCAGTACTCAGGAGACTGAGGCTGGTGACCTCTATAGGTTTGAGACCAACCTGGTGTACATAGTAAGTTCCAGGCTAGCCAAGGTTACATAGTGAGATTCTATCTCAAAAGTATGTGTGTGTGTGTATGTATATATATATGAGTTTATATACATCCATATGACTTTTAAGTTTAAATTATGTAACATACACGGTACTAACATCAATCTTAATATATATATATATATATATATATATATATATATATATTTGTTGTTGTTTTTTGTTTTTTCAAGACAGCGTTTCTCTGTAGGTTTGGAGTCTGTCCTGAAACTTGCTCTGTAAACCAGGCTGGCCTCGAACTCACGGAGATCCTCCTGCCTCTGCCTCCCGAGTGCCGGGATTTAGGTGGGTATCACCACCACCCGGCTTCTATTTTTATTTTTTAACAACCCACTGCATTCGATTTGTGCTGACCGCATAATCTTAGGAATGTGTGGGGAAACCTTTTTAAAGAACAAATATATGTAAGGGCTGGAGAGATGGCTCATAAGTTAAAAGCACATATTTTTCTTGCAGAGGACCCAGGTTCAGTTCCCAGCACCCATGTGGCTGCTGTCTTTAATGCCAGTTCTAGGGGATCTGACGCCCTCTTCTGGCCTTACAAGAACTGCATGCATATGATGTACAGGCATATAAACAGGTAAAATACCCACACATGTAAGAATTTTTAAAAAAATTCTAAAAAACATAGGGCTGAGCAACAACTTAGAAACAGAGCTCTTTCCTACCATATGTGAGGCCCTAGGTTCAATCTCCAGTACTGGGGTGGTTGGGGGTGGTGTATTCTAGGAGATTTTTTTTTTTTTTTTTGAGACAGGGTTTCTCTGTAGCTTTGGAGCCTGTCCTGGAACTAGCTCTTGTAGACCAGGCTGGACTCGAACTCACAGAGATCTGCCTGCCTCTGCCTCCAAAGTGCTGGGATTAAAGGCGTGTACCACCACCGCCCGGCGAGATTTTTTTTTTAAAGATTTATTTATTTATTATGTATACAACATTCTGCCAGAATAGGGCGCCAGATCTCATTACAGATGGTTGTGAGCCACCATGTGGTTGCTGGGAATCAAACTCAGGACCTCAGGAAGAGCAGCCAGTGCTCTTAACCACTGAGCCATCTCTCCAGCCCAATCTAGGAGATTTTTTTTTAAAAAGCAACTATTATAGGTATGAGTAATTTTTTCTGGTTGTGGTAACATATGCTTGTGATCCTAAGACTTGGAAGGCCGAGGCAGGAGGAGGGCCAATCTGGGCTACATAGTGAGTATCAGGTCAGACAGATCTAGAGTGACAGAGAAAGAAAGGAAAGGGAGGGAGGGAGAGAGTATTTAAGTTGGTCCTAGTGCCACCGCTATGCAATCCCAGCTGCTTACATTGAGACAGATGATTGAATGCTCAAGGGCAGCTGGGCCTCTGAGGACCACTGAGTGCTCTGGACCAGGAAGCAGGTATCCCCACCTTATTCAAAAAGATGGGGGGAGTAGCCTCAGGAGAGGAGGTGTCCTCTTGACCCTTGCAAAACAGAGCTGTTAGGCATTAATATGGAGGAAAGTTTAAAGCAGCCGGACCGACTGAAACAAAAACATGAGTTAGTGGGGCTAGTTGTATTCCTCACGACCGAGAGCAGTGCCTTTTAGATCAAACTAGAGTTCGGCACTTGGCACTTGTTCCCCGAAGTTGTCTGAGTAAAGAGAAATCGCCCAGGAATTCTGTGAGGACTTTAAGCAGCCCTTGGGTTCAGTTTTATTAGGCATGCATTTGAAATATAAATATGTCTAGGACACGTGCCTTTTATGACCAGGGGCCTGCCCAAGAGGAGCACAGCAGACCCTTAACAGGAAGACACACACACAAACAGGACAGGGAAGTAGCCACAGTGGCTCTTGTGCTGGAGGCTTCTGTGGAATCCCAACCCTCTCTCCATGCACCTTGCCTAGGACAGTGTCCCCTCAAGGAGCCACCGTGGCTTTTACACACTGACTTGTAACCAGGGTTGCTCACCGCCAAGCCACTTTTGAGGTGTAGACATCCTTGTTCAGGTTTTCAGACCAGTGGCGCTGGTGTGTTTATTGGTGATGTGTTTGGTGATTTTAAAAAACAGGAACTCAATGCATGGTACCTAATGCTCATCATCCTAGCACTGGGGAGATGGAGACAGGGCCAGCTCTGTGAGTTCCAGATCAGCCTGGGCTGGGAAGAGATTCTGTCTAGTTTAGTTTGGAGGTAGGCTCTCCCTGGGCAGCTCTGGCTAGAACTCACTATGTACACCAGGCTGTCCTCAAACTCCCGGACATCTGCCTGCCTGTCTCTCAAATGCTGGGATTAAAGGTGTACGGTGTACACAGCCATGCCCAAGAAACTGTCTTAAAAACAAAACAAAACAATAATAATAAGACAGGCCAGAACTGGGGAAATGGCTCCATGGGTAAAGTACTGGTGTTGTCAAGTCAGGACCTGAGCTGGGACCCCCCAGAGCCCACAGTGCCCTTGGGCAAGTCTGTAATCCTGGCACCAGAAGAAGGCAGAGGAAAGAGAGCTAGCTTATGGGTGTCTCTTGAAGGGGGCACGCATGCTGTCTTGGTTCCTTGCACAAGACTGGTCTACATCTCCAGATGAACAGGTCATACACACTGTGAGCGTCTTCGGGGACGGAGTGTTTGAGTGGAGGGTTTAGGAGAAAGATGCGATGGATGGGGAGATAGTCCGCAGGATTCCTTATAAAGCTGTTCTTCCCAATTCTCAGGCACTTCTCTCTCCCCCTGAAGCCTTGTGGGTATAGCTGCCCAGCTTCAAGTGGAGTGGGACACTTCCTCTCTTGGTTCCATACAGCATTCAACCTAGTTGTCCCTCTGTGCTACAAATGGTACAGAAGACCGTGTTGTTACTCCCTGGTCTCCATTTCCTTGCCTGTAACGGGTGGGGGGATGTAACCTGAAATAGAGGTCTGAGGTCAGGGAACCTGTGGCTCCCTGGTTCCCCGAGGGCCACATCCCTGCCCGGCTCATTTCTCAGAGCCAGCGCCTCCAGCGCGGTTCCTGCTTCCATTGTTTATTGATCGTTATGTGACAAATTACCCCAAACCTAGCATCTTCAGATGATAATCATCCACTATCTCACAGCTTCTGCAGGCCTGGAATCTGGGAGTGGTGCAGGCCAAAGGGCCTGGAGTGGAGTCTGTCTTAAGTGGCAGTCAGGATGTCGCCAGGTGCCATCACCTGAAGTTAGTAGGAAGAGATATACCAGGTAGAGACGTGGGACACTCTGCCCAGGCACGAGAAGCTATTTCCAATATGGCATATAAGGGCAGCCATGACGTCTTTAGAAAAAGAGTAGCTCACCTCCTTCACATTTATCGCTCAGGACTTGATGGTAGGGTCTTTGCTTGCCACAGCGGCAGAGCTCCAAAGTCCTCCTACTGCTGCAGGAAAGGGTTATCGTGAAGCCGGAAGTGTCTGAGTCAGATGAGGCAATTAAATCTTCTCACTATGTAGCCTTGGCTGGTCTGGAAACTCACTCTGTAGATCAGCCTAGCCACGAACTCATAGAGATCCGCCTGCCTCTGCCTCCATAATGCTGGGGCTAAAGGTGTGAGCCTCCACGCCAGGATGTACTGCGTGGTAGTGTGTTCGCAAAGCAGGCGGTCATCATCACTATTTAAATTTGGTCCTGGACACTAGGAAAGCAACCACACCTCTCCCACCATATCCTGTTGTTGAGCAGAATAGTTTGTTTGCTGTGGAACCTCTGCACACCCTTGCTACAGTGTCCACAGCATTTTGCTTTTTGTTTGTTTGGGTTTTTTTTTGTTGTTGTTTTTTTGTTTTTTTTTTGAGATAGGGTTTCTCTATGTAAGAGCCCTGGCTGTCCTGGAACTAGCTCTGTAGACCAGCTTGGCCTCAAACTCACAGATATCTGCCTCCCGAGTGCTGGGATTAAAGGTGTGCATTGCCACTATCCAACTGTCCATAGTATTTTGAATGAAGACAGAACGGCACTGTCAATTAAAGAGGATGAAGACATGGACCCCACAACCCACAGCCTATCACATCCATTGATCAGTTCTCAAAAATTAGCTTTCTCTTTTTTTCTTTCTCTGCCTTTTCTCTCTCCCTCCTTTCTTTCCTCCCTCCTCTCTTTCCCTGAGAGTCTTGGCACATGGCCCCGATGGCCTAGAACTTCCTCTGTGACATATAGGCTGGCCTAGAAGCTCATAGCAATCCCCCAGCCTCGGCTCCTGAGTGCTGAGATTACGGGTGTGTGCTCCCATGCCCAGTAAGATCATCTTTCTTAATTTATTGAGCTAGTTCAGAAACTCCTGGAAACACCTTCTGAGCTCCCAGAATAGGATGCTTGCTTAGTTTCCCCCAGGTTCGTAGGCAACCGTTGTGTTAGCGCTGCCCCTTTAGAGCTGGGTCCTGGGACGCTCTCTCTTCATCTGTGTACATTCATTTGGTCCATGCCCAGGTTCAGAATTCGTTCATTCATTCATTCAGTTTTGGAGTTGGCGTCTCCCTCTGTAACTCACGATACAGCCCAGGTAGGCCTCAAATTTGAAGAAATCTCTCCATCTCTGCCTCTGACGTGTACACTGTGACAGCTGATTGTGTCACCCAGACCTTTGGACATCTCTTACTACAGTGATCAGGGTCCACACAGTTGCCTAGGAAAGCCCCTGGCAGTGCTTGGGAACTTGTCCCCAGGAGCCGAGCATCCTGACCCCTGGGGACCACAAAGATTACCTCAACCCTTCTATCTCTGCCACCAACCATCCTCCTGGTCCAGCTTTCTCTGCCTTGAAATCATCAAAGCACTGGCCTCTCTCCATGCCTGTTGCTAACTTCCACTCACAACCTGAAGCTGCCTTGGCAGGGCCCTCCACAGGACAGCAGAGGAACCCATAAAATGAAGGTAGAAAGTCAGGAATGGTGGCACAGACTTAAAATCTCAGGACTCCAGAGGCCAAAGCAGGAGAACCAGGGCTCTGAGACTAGCGCGCTACGGAGTGAGACATCGTCTCAAAAACAGTAACATTAAAAAAATGTTGCAGGACGTGGTGGCACATGGCTTTAATCCCAGCACTCAGGAGGCAGAGGCTAGAGAATCTCTGTGAGTTCAAGGCCAGTCAACTCTACAGAGTGAGTTCTAGGACAGCCAAGGCCTCACAAGGAAATCC
Source organism: Ondatra zibethicus (assembly GCA_004026605.1). Lineage (NCBI taxonomy): Eukaryota > Metazoa > Chordata > Mammalia > Rodentia > Cricetidae > Ondatra > Ondatra zibethicus. The sequence continues at coordinate 172,445 of PVIU01000609.1, forward strand.
TGTCTCAAAAAGCCAAAAAAAAAAAAAAAAAAAAAAAAAAAAAGGACTGGGCAAGGAGAGACATAGTTAAGAGCCCTGACTGCTTTAGTAGAGGCTCGGTGTTCATTTCCCAGCGCCCACATGGCGCTCACAACTGTTTATAATTTCAGTTCCAGGGGATCTGGCGCCCTCTTCTGGCCTCTAGGAGCATGGAGGCATGCAGGCAAAACACATACACATTGTAAAAAAAGTTTTTTTCTAATAATTTTTTATTACTTTATAAATAATATCATTCAAAATTTACACTTCCTCCCCTCCTCCCACTTTAATCCCAGCACTCGGGAGGCAGAGGAAGGTAGATCTCTGTGAGTTCGAGACCAGCCTGGTCTACAAGAGGTAGTTCCAGGACAGGCTCCAAAGCTACAGAGAAACCCTGTCTCAAAAAACAAAAACAAAAAAACAAAAAAAAAAACCCAAAACAACAGCAACAAAAAAACCAAAGAAGAGGAAGAGGAGGAGGAGGATATTTAGGGAGCACTGTGTTTATATAAAAATCCTGTTTTAGCTACAGCACCTGAGGGGTCTAGAGACAATTCACAGGCTATAATTTCACATTCCTAAGGAAACATAAGTGACCCATGGTGCTTACAGTCATCCCTGAACACAATCTCCTCTCATCTCAGAAGCCAGGCAGGGGTGGGCCTGGCCAGTCCCTGGACCCAAAGCAAACACAGTGAACACCACCATCCTCGCCCGTGATCCTCACTGGTGATTCAGCCACCAGGGGCTTTGAGATAGGATCTGCCCTGGCCTTTCTGCAGGTCTGAGCTCTTTCAGCACGAAAGCTAAGGAGAGATCTAGAAAGCAGAGGAGCTTCCCCAGCAAACGCCAGGTGCCATGCATTCCTGCTCTGCACATTTATTACATTATGAACAAGGGAGTTTATTTATTCTCTGTTTTGAGAGAGCATCTCCAGTAAGCAGCCCAGGCGGGCCTCAGACTTGGCCCAGTCTCTTTCCTTCAACTGCCCAAGTGCTGGGACTACAGCTGGGAGCCACCACACCTGCTCTAGGAAAGTGATTTTATTTTATTTTATTTATTTTTTTTTTTTGGTTTTTCAAGACAGGGTTTCTCTGTAGCTTTGGAGCACTTCCTGGAACTAGCTCTGTAGACCAGGCTGGCCTCAAACTCACAAAGATCCACCTGCCTCTGACTCCCGAGTGCTGGGATTAAAGGCGTGTGCCACCACCGCCGGGCGGAAAGTGATTTTTAATTAACTAATTAATTAGGTTTTCTACATGTGGCAGGGCTTCATGTAGCTCAGGCTAGCCTCAAACTCACTATGTAGTCAAGGACGACCTTGACTTATTCTGCCGCCCTAGTGTTGGGCCTGTGTCCCCATGCCTGGCTTGTGGAGGGTGATTTAAATACATAGTAATATTTTGAGGAAAGTGTCCCTGGGCCAGGGTCTTCCTCTCTTATGTCCCATGTTTCCTGTGAGTCAGCTGCCTGCATGAAGGCAATGTTACAACTGCACCCACTGAGCTCCCTGGGGCGTCCTGGGAGTGAGAACCGACTGGGCTGTGGTCTGCTTCTTCCTTCCTTTTTACCTGCCAAGATTCTGCCTGCATTCAGATATCCCAACAGCCCTAAGGACTCAGCCAGCTTTGCAAACATAAGGGAACAGGCCAACGGGTGGAGGCGAGATGGACTGGACCCAGGGTGGCTGTTAGACCGCTTCTGCTCATGGATGTGATCAAATGCCACTCCTGTGGTGTGATCGGTTAACTTTCCAGGCAGATGAGCTTTGAAGAGGAGTTGAGAGAGCCGAACAGAGGATGAGGATGTATTAAGAGCTCAGTTCCTACTGCACCGGCCCAGCATTCATGAGACCCCGGGTTCAGTCCCCAGCACCACAGAAACTGGATGTGGTGGCACACGCCTGTAATCAAGATCTTTGGAGGGAGGCGAGGGCAGGAAGGTCAGCCATTCAGGGCCCTCCTCAGCTATATAACGACTGGACTAGCCTGGGCTGTTCCAGTGTTTCTCTCGAAGGAGGAGGATAAACAGTTGGTTCCTGAGCCCGACATCGGAACAACAGCTTTCTTTAGAACTTCCTGGCCGCTCTCAGACCTTAATCTTCGACACTTACAAGACAGCACCGTTAGTAAATGTACCTGACACAGGAGGTCCCCAGTTGATTCCATAAAGAGACTTGGAAGACTCCAAGTCCACGACCAAGCCCCTCTCTAGGAAGAATTCAAATCACAGTTTGTCACTCTGCTGTAGGACCCAGGGTTATCTGGACAGACCGGGATTTCACAATAGAAACTTCATTTTAGTTTTTCTCTGTGTAGCCCTGGCTATCCTGTAACTTGCTCTATAGACCAGGCTGGCCTCAAACTCAGAGATCTGCCTGCCTCTGCCTCCTGAGTGCTGAGATTTTTTTTTTCGAGACAGGGTTTCTCTGTAGCTTTGGAGCCTGTCTTGGAACTAGCTCTTGTAGACCAGGCTGGCCTCGAACTCACAAAGATCCACCTGCCTCTGCCTCCCGAGCGCCGGGATTAAAGGCGTGCGCCACCACCACCTAGACTTATTTTTATTATTTTTAATTCTATGTATGTGAGGTTGTGTGTGTGGGTGTTCGGAGCTGGGGATTGGGAGCTAAGACCACTGGTCCCTGAAGCCTGCAAGCTCTCCGACAATGACAGCGGTTACTGTTATTAATTTATCACCTAAGCTCTCAGAAAGCAGCCAGTCCGCTGTTGTCTGAGCTTAGTCCTCATGGCTGGGATGTTTAAGTGACCTGTCAAAAAGGTGTCTGTTGTTCTGGGGACGGTGACAGATTGTACAGGGTCGTTTGGTTCGAGTCACATTAAACTCGCCCAGAAAGAATGGACACCAATAATGAACATCAGTAAGAAGGAAAGAAAAAGGAGGAGAAAGGAAGATAAAGGGGATGGAGGGAGAGGATGTGGTTGTGGGTACGTGCAGTCCTAGCGCTTCATGACCAGCCTGGGCTACACAGTATGTCTGAGTGGAGCTTGGGCGAGGTGACACTCTGTCTAAATAAATAAAAATAAGTAAGTAAATAAACAAAAAAGATTGAGAGAGAGAGAGAGAGAGAGAGATATCTAATTCCTCTCAGGGTAGAGGAGAGAACTCCCTGTGTATTGCAGTAGCTGGCCTTTTCTGATGAGTAGTTGGTCCACACACAAATCTATACAAACAGGGACGTATAACGGATAAATCCATGTGGCCTCTGAACCCAGTTGCTACTCCCTGCCCCTAATATACAGCAGATAAGCAACTGAGACACAGCAGTCTTCCCTCAGGGGTTGTCCTGAAGTAGGCCGCAGGTGCCATACACCTTCCCTGGGGACAGGGAAACAACATCCACCCCTCCGTATATGACTCCAAAATGTCATGCCACCAAACCCAACTTGGGGAACTAGTGAGCCTATTGGGGTGCTCAGTGAGTGAGGAGTTACTTATAAAAGGGTGGGTGATCACAAGGCAGCCAAGCCACCCAGCATGGACGATGGCTCCTCATAGCGGCCTAGAGAGTTCCCAGCTCAGGTTCCTGTCTACCATGTATATACTCTAGCATCTCCTGAAGCCATGAGGCCACAAGGTCACAAGGCCTTGCGCAGTTAGGGCAGAATTACATACAGGTGGCCGAGAGGTGCAGGGGGCAGAGACTGGAATATCAGGCGAGGGTCCAGTGACCCTCCCCACCCCCTCCTATGAGGGAATATCTACAGACAATGAGCTAGAACGCTAGGGTCTCTGTGAGAGGGCGTTGGCCATAGCATCTCCAACAGGCTGGGCTCCTTCACTTTAGTTCAATTTTGTTTACTTTTTCACAGAGTGGGAATTACCTCTGTGGATCACGGCACAAAGCATTGAATAAGTAATAGCGCCTCTGTCCACCCAGGATCTCCCTTTCTTTTCTTCCCCAACAGGGGTCCCTATACCCAGTTTGCAATTCTCTTGGGGTTACCTGTGGGTCACTTATGCCTGGTGCACTCTCTATGTGCTCTCTCTCTCTTTCCTTGAGCAGCAATCTTCAGACCAATGATGCTCACAAGACTTTATGCAAGTTGTCCATTCAGGAGCAAGACCAGAAAAACAAAGTCAGAAGTTCCCAGGCCAGCCATTGATCTGATGTAAGGGTAAAGTATTGTCAACCATTTGTCATGTAAGCCAAAAGAATGGCCAATATGCTCAAGCCACTTTTTTTTTTTTTTTTTTTTTTTTTTTGGTTTTTCAAGACAGGGTTTTTCTGTGTAACAGCCCTGGCTGTCTTGTGTAGACCAGTCTGGCCTTGAACTCACAGAGATCCTCCTGCCTCTGCCTCCTGAGGGCTGGGATTAAAGGCATGTGCCAACATTTTTAATTAGTTCTGCTTGTGTGGAACTGACTCTGCACTGGGAAGATTTGGGGTCCTCAAACCAAACCAAAACAACAAATTTTAAAGATTTGAAAAGGACTGCTATTTTCATCTGATTCTCTCTGGAGTGCATGTGCATGTGGGCAAGAGAGCAGGCTCCCAGTGATTCTAGCTGGGAATCATTGGAAGAGAGGAAATTGAATGCCTGTAAGTAAAAGACTGGAGGAGGCAGGGAAAGGGGGGAGGGAAGTGAGGGGAGGGGAAGAGAGAGAGGGGGGAGTCTGGATGAAGGAGACCTGCCCCTATGCCAGCAGGACACTTCCTGGAGGATTCTGGGCCTTTGCTCTCTTGCCTTTTATTTCTTTGCTGGCTCTGATTCTCTGCTACTGCACACACTATACCTAAGAGGGAAAATAAACTGAATGACAGCACAGTTAGGGTTGGGAGGTCGTCGCCAGCCAGGGTTCAGGATAAGGCAGAAAACCCACACCATGTGTGATGGGGCCAGAATCTTCAACCTGTGATGTTTGAAGTCTGAAGGAAATATAGAGGTGACAGAAATTACCACCCTGGTTGTATTTACATGATCACAGTTTGCCACTTAAAGTTGATGCTTAATAGGTCAGACACCGGAGTTGGTGCACAGCTATAAGCCTAGCATCCTGCAAGGAGAGGGAGGGGGATCAGGAGTTCAAGGTCATACTCAACTACTTAATGAATTTGAGGACAGCCTAGGATATGGGAGACCCTGTCTTGAAAACAAAGCAAGAAAAAACTCAGGTAAACAGTAAGTGAAACTGGGCACAGTGGTACAGGCCTGTAATCTTAGCTGCTTGGGAAGCTGAGGCAGGAGAATCTCGAGTTCCAGGCCAGTGTGGGAAACAGAGTTAGCTCTAGGTCAGCCTAGACAATGTAGTGAGACCTTGTCGCATCGGACGAGTGGTGTCCTATGTGCCCAGGGCTCTGGGCTGGATCATCAGTAGTCCTTGTCTCCTCCCCACCAAGATTTATGAAGGCAACTGAAATGGTACCATTCATCTGCTCATCGTAACTCCATTTATCACCCGTCCATCCATCCTTATTCATCCATCATTCATCCATCTATCCATCCATCACCCACATATCACCCATCCAGCCTTATCCATCCATCCATCCATCCATCCATCCATCCATCCATCCATCCATCCATCCATCCATCCATCCATCCATCCTATCTGTCTGTCTGTCTGTCCATCCATCATCCATTCATCCATCTACCCATTCATCTGGAGGCAGAGGCTGGTCTATATAAAGAATTCCACAGGGCTAACATTGTAAGACCCTGTCTCCAAAAAACAAAAAAAGCAAACAAAACAAAACAAAAAACGAACAAAAAAAAAAAAATCCAGGTAGTAACTGTTAAATGTCTAATGAATGAGTGAGTGTATGTATGAAACCTCTCTGCTGCAGCAGCTTGTCTTTTAGGAAAGCAGGCCCCAGTTAAGGCAGTTCTTTAAAGTCCTTTTATGCAAATGACACACACAATGGCCAGAGGAGCCTTGTGCCTGATGTTTACTGGTGTAATTGTTAGGACTGAAAAGAGATTTCTTAACAAAAACAAACAAACAAATAATTTTTATTTTTATGTGCATGATCTTGCTGGTTAGTCCCTTCTTTGTTCAAGCCTTCATCTTCTGTGTTGTGGGGTGCACAGAGGCCGTGACGTGGTTCCACTGGGTTCCCTTTCCCCAGATTACCCTGCTTCTCTGAGAAGCTTCTCCATACATTGTAAAGTTATCATCTTTAATGAAAATATGTCCACAGCAGGGGGTGGGGGGTGGGCTCCAAGCCATTTGGTCCTTTCCTGTCTGCAGAGGGAAGGGGCTACAGCCTGAGCAAAGCTGAGGGGCTTTATTGTCACTTCGTAAATGAGCAAATGGCGTCTGTCAATACAATAAAGCCTGTGAGAACGTAGTCGGGGGAGGCCATCAAGAGTGTCAAGATGGATTTTGATTAGCCTGGGTTCGACATCTTTTTATTCTGCTTCCTTCACTCTACAGCATAGGAATGCTATGGAAAAACAAAAACAAAAAACAAAAAAACCCAAACCTATCCAAACAGGAAGCTGATGTCCATTAAAACCCTGCAGGGCCACCCCCTACTGAGTGACAGTAAATAGTTCTCATCAAACCCATAACTGGGTGGAGGGACATATTTGCACACGCAGGCTGGGTCTGTTTGTGGTTCCGAGCAGAATTTTCTCTCCCCTAAGTGTTAATTCTCACACGGTTTTCATATTTGGGTCATAAATATCTTTTAGACACTGGCAAAAATGGCTGAGGTGTTTATGGGCTGCAAAAAACACAGATGGCAAATGCAAAAAATGGAATCATTCGCGCCCCACCTGGAAGGAGTGGCTCGGAGTGGGGGAGGGGAGGCCGGAGACCCCCTTCTGCCACTACCCTGGAAGTCGTTAAGGGTATGTGTCTCATAAAGCTGTTTACGAAGTGGTCACAGCGATTCGGGCCTGGGCAGGTGTGGGGGTACTGCCAGACTGGGTGGAAAGACTGGAGTCTGGCCGCTTAAGGGGCCACTTTCTCCTACATGGCCCAAGGGGACCACGGAGCAGCCCCCAGCACAGACACGGAGGACTGGGAAGAGGATTTTGGAAGAAGCTCACAGTGGCAGTTCCTAACAGATTCCAAATCTGGACATCAGCAGGCTGGGGACTGACCAACCCAGTCTGAACTGTCCTCCCAGGAACCCAGGAACCTTCACACCTCAGGGCTAGATCTAGATTTGTTCTGATCTTCAGAGGTCTCCTTCCTTCTTTCCTTCCTTCCTTCCTTCCTTCCTTCCTTCCTTCCTTCCTTCCTTCCTTCCTTCCTTCCTTCCTTCTTCCTTGTTCTCCAATATTTATCGTAAGATTTAACATTTTTTTACTTTTGCTACATCTTATTTGTGTGTGTGTGTTCCCATATCATGGTACGTGTGTGGAGGTCAGAGGATGACTTTCAGGCGTGTGTGCTCTCCTCCACTAAATGGGTCCTTGGGTTTGGTGACAAGCGCTTTTTACCTAATGAGCCATCTCACCAGCCTGGATTTTTTTTAAAAAAATTATATTTTATTTATTTATTTGTGTGTGTTTATGTGTGTAAATGCAGGCACATGAGTGTCATGGAGCGGTTGTGGAGGTCAGAGGACAACTCACTGAAACTGATTTTCTCTTGACACCTTGTAAGAACAGGGAATTAAACTCAGGCTGCCAGGGCCTTCTCAAAAATGCTTCTTACTGCTGAGCCATCCCTCTGCCTCTCCCCAACATTTGTGTGTGTGTGTGTGTGTGTGTGTGTGTGTGTGGTGTGTGGTATGCAATGTTGGCTGAGCCATCTCTCTGCCTCTCCCCAACATTTGTGTGTGTGTGTGTGGTGTGGTGTGTTTGGTTGCATGGGTCAGATGTATGTCATAGCATTGTGTGGAGATGAGAGGAAACTTATAGGAGACAGTTCTCTCTTTCCACTATGCGAGTTTTAGGGATTGAACTCAGGTCCTTGGTTTGATGGCAAGCGCCTTTATCCACTGAGCCATCAAACTAGCCCCTTTCATTCTTTTTATTTGTATGTTTCCCTGAGTGTGTATGGGTAGAGGGTGTGCACATGTGTGTATGGGAGGGGGTGTGCACATGTGTGCACAGGTAGGGGGTGTGCACATGTGTGTATGGGAGGGGGTGTGCACATGTGTGTATGGGGAGGGGGTATGCACATGTGTGCACAGGTCTGCAAATGCCTGTGGCAGCCAGAGGTTGACAGCATGTGTCTACTTCGATTGCTCTCTACATTTTGTTGTTATTAAGATTTATTATTTTTTTATGCGTATGAATGTTTTGCCTTTGTGTATGTCTGTGTACCACATGGGTGTCTGGTGCCCACAGAGGTCAGAATTGGGTCTTGAATCCCCGAAAACTGGAGTTACAGCCAGCACTGAACAGCCATGTAGGTGCTGGAAATGGCACTCAATTCCTCTGCAAGGCGCCCATCTCCGCATGGAGACACCCATCTCTGCATGGCGGCACCCACCTCTGCATGGAGGTACTTACCGCCCCAGCCTCCATTCACTTTATTAGAGACAGGATCCGTCAGTAAACCTGGAACTTCCCCTGTACCCTCCCTGCACTGGGAAGTGGGGTGCAGTCCCTATTTCTGGAGCTATGAGCTATGACACAGGTCCTCATGCACACAGGTCCTCATGCACACAGGTCCTCATGCAGAAGGCGCCTGACTGACAGAGGCATCTTCCCAGCCTTCTTTTTTTTGTTTTCTAAGGCAGCCTTTCACATAGTCCAGGCTAGCCTTGAAGTCTCTGGATAACCTTGGAATTCTGATGCTCCTGCCTCTGCCTCTAAAGCTCAAGGATTGTGGGTGTGTGCAACCATGTCAGGCTAAAGTCACTAGACCTTTGTTGCTGGGGAGCTGGGACCCAGAGTTCTCAATGCATGATGGGAGAGCACTCTGTCACCTAGCTACAGCCTCAGCCCTGATGTCCTGCTCCAGGTTAAGTGAAAGACTTGGTCTCAAGGGAATAAGGCAGAACGTGATACACAAGACACTCAGAGTCCTTATCTGGCCTCCCTGTGTGCGCGCACACACATACACACACAGTGCACACCTGTGCATACATAGGTACCCCCCCATAAACAACAGAACACAAAAGGATAAATAAGTAAATGGTTTTGGGGGGAAGCAAAATAGCATACTGTACAATTTTTAGTTGATTGCAGCAGCTCTGTTGTTGGAAGCCTGACGCAGGGAGATGGAACACACAATGATTGATTGCCTGGGATCATTTATGAGTGTCAGCGGTTAGTGAGCCAGGTGAAGGGTACGGGGCCACTTTGTTATTCATGGAATTTAAAACTTTCCTCAATGAAAAGTCCTAGGAAAATGCCAGATTAAAACACAGTGCTGAGCCGGGAGGTGGTGGCTTATGCCTTTATCCCAGTACTCGGGAGGTAGGGGCAGGCAGATCTCTGTGAGTTCAAGGTCGGCCTGGTCTATAGAGTAAGTTCTAGGACCGCCAGAACTGTTATATACAGAAACCTTGTCTCAGAAAACCATAAAAAAGAAACAAAAAAACAAAAGAAACAAACAAAAAAACCCACAGAGCTGAAAATCTGGGAGGCTTAGAAAGTGGTAGCCGCAGTGGGCGGGATGGAGGCCGGGGTGGGCGGGATGGGGGCCGGGGTGGGCGGGATGGAGGCCGAGGTGGGCAGGATGCTGGCTGTTGGCTTTCATTGCTCTAAGTGACTCCCAAGTACAGTGAATTTGAAAACCCTTCTTGAAAAGGCTTCTGGAATGTTCTTTATGATTCAACTTTCTGTAATCCATAATTTTCTGTCTCCTGCAGCGATTTTGTACCCATCCCGCATGAGTCATTTTGAAAGTATCACGGGAAGAAACCTGCAATCCTATCTTATACTAGAATTGGCAGGTATCTTGTTATGAAGAAACGAATAGGGCCAGGAAGACAGTTCAGGGGATAAAGACACTTGACCCCAAATGTGAACACTGATGGAGAGAATCAACTCTTCCAAGCTGTCCTCTGTTGCTAAATAAATACATTAAAAAAAAGAAAAAGAAAAAGAAAAAAGAGCTAGACATGGCAGCACCTGCTTGTCATCCCATCGCTGAAGAGGCAGAGACAGGCAGATTCCTGAATGGACTTCAGGCAAAAGAGAACCCGCCTCTCTCTCTAAAACATGGTGGACAACATTAGATGAAAGCTATCCATGGTGTTCTCTGGCTTCCACACATATGTGTACACAGACACAGATATAGACAGACAGACACACGGAAAAAAGAGGGGGGGGGAAGGAAGGAAAAGCAAAGCCGAGCATGGTGGTGCCTGCCTATCACCACAACACTCAGAGGCTGAGTGACCCTGAGGTTAGCCTGGGCTACAGAAGATCAAAATAAGCCAGAAAAGAGAAAAAGGACTTTTACCCTAGTATATTTAGTAACTAGTTGATTTAGTAACTAGTCTCTGTGGTAATTTAGACCCTTAGCATCCAGCCAGGCACCTAGTGCTTGGTCATAATTTAAAAGATGATTTACGACGTCACCTAAAGCTGGGTGAGGTGGCGCACACCTTTAATCCCAGCACTCGGGAGACAGAAGCAGTGATTATTAAGAGTTTAAGGCCAGCTTGGTCTACATAGTGAGTTCCAGGGCCACCAGGGCTACACAGTGAGATCCTGTCTCACAAACGGTATCAACAAAACAAACAAAAACCATCTTATGCAGAAGAGGAGTATGTGAATGGCCCGTGCTGTTGTCTATGTCTGTAAAGATTTAAAAATTTCCAGAGTACAGTTAAAACATAAAAGAGGCACTGGAGAGAGGTCAGTGGTTAAGAGCACTGACTGCTCTTCCAGAGGACCCAGGTTCGATTTCCAGCACCCACCTGGAGGCTCACAATTGTCTGTTACTCCAATTCCAGGGGATCTGACGTCCTCACACAGACACACATGCAAAACACCAATGCATATAAAATAAAAGTAAATAAATCATTTAAAAGGAAAGAGCATTCATTGCACTGCCTGTGGCAGCCCTGGTTTGGTTCCCAGCACTTAGGCTATGGCTCATAACCTTCTGTAACTGCACTCACTTCCAGGGAGCCCGATGCTCTTCCGGCTCCTGTGGGCACTGCACGAAGTGGTGCACAGCCTCACACAGGCCAACACATACACACATGAATTGTTATTTTTTTAAAAGGAGAGGAGAGAAAGAAAAGTTGGGACATGACAAGGTTACACAACTCCCTTGGGGAAATGACAGCATATTTCTTAAAAGTACTTTTGTTTTGTTTTCTCAAAAAATTGACTTTATGTCTGATCAGCTCAAGATGATTGTAAAGTGAGATTCTATTCTGGGGCTCTCAGCTGTATCAGGGCCCCCTCTCCCCTCAAAACCAACCAACCAACCAAAACAGAAGGACAAAAGGGCTTAGCAGCATCCTTAGAATTAGTAAGGAGAGAATAATGTCTGAGCTGCAGTTATGACCTCTGTTTAGTTAAAAACAACACAAAGTAAGTTTCTTTTGTAGCTTTGATTTTTATTTATTTATTTAATTTTTTTTAGGATAAAGGCCCAGTTCAACCCCCCCATCCCCACTCTCCAGGAATTATAGAATTTTAGTTACAGAACAGAGACAAGAATCTTAGACCTACAATGTTTTGTGTTTGTTTTCCTTTCTGTATTTGTTTGTTTTCTTCCTTTTAAATTTTTGTTTTGTTTTAAATACAACCATAAAACCACAGTTTAGTGTGTTATTCTTTTCAGTACAGAAGTTAGGGCAAAAGCCACACCCAGGGCACTGGGTTCTACACTGAAGTTTGGGGGTGGGGGTGTTCATTTACTTGTGTGTGATTTTGAGAGGACCTGAATAGCTAAAATTTCAACAAAGTAAACTCCCTGTGTTTTTGCCTCTTTGTCTTTCTATTGACCCAACAAACAGGACTCTGAGTGGTGCTGGTTTAAGCCAGAGGAAAAGGAGGCCAGAGAACCTGGCTGCATTTCTCACTTGCAAAGAAGGGACAGAAGAAGCTATTTATTCCTGTCAATTATTGACACCTCGCTGTGGAGGCCAGATAATCTTTCTTTCAACCCCACAGGCTCTGTTCTAGAACCTAACTTTGCATTAAGAAACAATTGACAACCCAGTGTATGGGAAGCAGGCCCTTTGTGTGTCAGAAGAACACTTCTTCCTCTGGCTCCGCCAAAGCTGTTCAAACAAGAGCTCCCTTGTCCCTTTCAGAAGTGGATAATAGGAAACTGAAATGAAATCTGGAGGTCATTTGGCCTCTTCCACTTGGAGGTAGACAGGCCAGCTCCAGACCCTGGGGCTTGCTAGCACACGAGGACCAGTTATTCCACTCAGGCTTTTCACAGGCTATGAGAAGGACGTCCAGCGCTCTGGGAAGTTGTAGGACGGAGATTCATCATGTTAGGGTTCTGACTTGGAACCAGATTTTGCGGACCCCACCAAACAGGCTTTATCTAAGCAAAAATAAAAGTCATGGTGGTCAGAACACCAACCAGCATGGTGGCGACTCCTGTTCATTCAATGCCTGATGTCCATAAGGGGAAGACTATGGTGTCTGCTTCATACCCAGATGAGTGAGGGCCAGGTGGTTTCTCGAGGTGAGCCTTGCAGTTGGCACTAAAATCTGGGTTACTTTAGAAATTATCTTTTTTAAAAACATAATGATTTACTTATTTTTATTTTATGTGTATTTGTGTTTCACCTGCATGTATGGCTGTGTGAGGGTGTCAAAGCCCCTGAAGTCGGAGCTGCCTTGTGGGTGCTGCGGATTGGACTGGGTCCTTTGGAAGAGCAGCCAGTGTTCTTAACCACTGAGCTAACTCTCCAGGTCCTAGAAATTATCTTATTTTCTTTCGCCTCTTTATCCTTTTAGAAAATTAATTAGTACACTGGCTGGTTTTGTGTGTCAACTTGACACAAGCTGGAGTCATCAGAGAGGAAGGAGCCTCAGCTGAGGAAATGCCGCCATGAGATCCGGCTGTAGGGCATTTTCTCAATCAGTGAGCAAAGGGCTGGGCCATGGCGGGTGGTGCCATCCCTGGGCTGGCATTCCTGGGTTCTACAAGTAAGCAGGCGGATCAAGTCATGGGAAGCAAGACAGTAAGCAGCATCCCTCCATGGCCTCTGCATCAGCTCCTGCCTCCAGGCTTCTACCCTGCTTGAGTTCTTGTCCTGACTTCCTCCAATGATGGACTATGATCTGGAAGTGTAAGCCAGATTAACCCTTTCCTCCCCAACTTGCTTTTTGGTCATGGTGTTTCGTCACAGCAACAGAGACCCTAACTAAGACAATTTGTTATTATTTTTAAACAGGATCTCATTATGTGGGTATAGGGGGCCTAGAACTGGTGTTAAATTCACGAAGTTTGTCTGTTTGGCTCTGCCTTCCTGAGTACCTTTCTCCCCCCCCTCCCCATCTCTGTCTCTCTCCTAGGGCTCTCAGTGATCTCATTGATTTACTAGACTGGCTGGCCAGTGAGCCCCACGGTTGCTCCTGTCTCTGCTTCGCTTGTGACAGGATTACAACTGTTCACTACTATATCGGCTTTTTATATAGGTTTTGGGGCTTGAACTCATGTCCATGTCATCCTTGTGCAGCAAGCTACTTCCTGGACTGAGCTCTGTCCCCAGTCATCCGGGTGTGTGTCATAGCAACAGAAAGTTGCTGTTCTTTTATACAAATCATAGCCTGAGAATATCCAACACAATGAGTGAAAAACTCACTGAGGTTTACAGCATCTCAGAATTAACCTTTCATTATCATCTTAATTAATACCAGCCCAACTTTATTTATTTATTTTTTAAACAGGTGGAAACACAGACCCAGTAGTCTTGGCTGGCACAGGCCTAACCTGGCATCCCTCACCCTGGGGTGTCCTCCCACCCAGTCCTCTCCCTAAAGATAGGCAGCAAGGGACTGACCACTGAGAAAAACTACATTCCAAAGGTCATGGTGTCTTCTAGAGAGCAGGCTGGGGAAGCTGAAGCAGTCAGGATTGTACCGGGCATCAATACGGTCAGAAGTCAGATAGGCCATGGCGCCTTGGCTGGGGTCCCTGCTGAGCCTGGATTCTGCTCCTGGGTTCAGTTCTGTAGTTACTGCCTTAGACTATGCTCCCGTCACTAAAGCCAGGTGGGCAGCCAGCTACAGCGACCTCGATTCCTGCTCCGCACAGCTTCCTCTGCTTCTGTTTTCTCCAGTACTACTCTTAACCTGCTCTTAATTCCTCTGTGTGTGTGCCTGTGCGCGCGTGGGTATGCATGGACCTGTGTGCGTAATTCCTCACACACGTGCACAGAAAATCCCAAAGTGAGGATATCTGTGCACTGGAGATGGTTCCCATGGTAACCATAACATTCAGGTCTCTTGGTGCTTTGGGGGAGATCCTCAGCTCTGGACCCCACTAGCACTGACCAGACTCAGGGAGAGGAGTCTCAGGGAAAGGCCTTTCCTGGGACATTTGTACACAGGACCAGCTTCTTTGCAGCAGGAGGGACCTCAGAGGGACACATATGTGCCTAGTGTGCTCTGATGTGCTCAGGAGGGCTAAATCATGCTCTTGCCTAGACCCTATGGGTTTGCTCAAGGGCTGGGTGAGTCCTGCAGGGACCTGAGCCCCAGGCTACTTCCCATATGTGCCCAGCAGGTCACACCCCTTCCTCTTGAAACGTTAGAGACCACTGTCTCCTAGGACCTGGCTGGCCTCCCTGCGCTGGCCCTGCTGACACTCTTCTGGTTCTGGGCAAGTATTTTCATAGGCATGGAACATTCCAGGCTCTCACGTAGTCTGTTGCGGTCCCCAAAGCACAAAATACAAACCTGCAAAATAACAGCATCTTAGCCGACATGTCTTCTAGCAAAAACCCAAAGACCCAAGCAGATTTTTTTTTAAAAAGTCCACCTAACTTCTTTTTTTTAATTTTTTTTATTTTTTAACTATTTCATATGCATTGGTATAATGATGTCAGATTCTCTGGAACTGGAGTTACAGGCAGCTGTGAGCTGCCATGTGGGTGCTGGGAATTGAGCCTGGGTCCTCTGGAAGAGCAGTCAGTGAGCCATCTCGCCAGCCCCCAAGATTTTTAAAATTGATTTTAATTTTGTATTTTTAATTCTGTATGTGTGTGTGGGTTTGTGTACCTGAGTGGATGTACCTGCTGAGGCCTGAGGCATCAGAGTCCCCTGGAATTATAGGCAATTGTGAGTTGCCTGATATGGGTGCTGGGGATCGAACTTGGTTCCTCCACGAGGGCAGTGCATGCTCTTCACCATGGACCATTTCCACAAACCCCACTGCAGATTTTATTTTTACTAAATATCACAATACATAGGTTGTCACTTCAGACCAGGGGTGTAGGTCTGCGGTATTCTTTTTGTTCGTTTTTTGAGACAGTGTTTCTCTGTGTAGCCTTGGCTGTACTGGAACTCACTGTGTAGACCAGGCTGGCCTCGAACTCAGAGATTCGCTTGCCTCTGCCTCCTGACTTGTGCCACAATACCCAGCATAATGTGGTTTCTTTAAAAAAAAAGTTTTCTATTATGTAGTTTATGATTATTGTAGGAGTGGACACAAAATATGTGGTGGCCAGAGGACAGCATCTCAGCGTCTGTCTCTGCTTCCACCATGTGGTCCCGAGAATCAAACTCGGGTCACTAGGCTTGGCCTTTGTCCACTGAGCCATCCCACGAGCCCCAGTGTGTTTGATATCTGCGTTAGTGCATTTAACATCCTGCAGAAGAGGCTTGTAACCTCTGCGACAGAGCAGTGGTGGGGCTCTATATGTGTCTTGTGTCATTAAACATATTTTCAAAGCCAGAGGAAGTGCTGGTTGACAGCTGTTGAAATTCAATATTTTCCATACAAGCGCATTTCACTCTTCTGAAAAGTCATTCTGGTCTTCCAGATTCCATCACTCAGCATAGCTGCTTGCCCGCTCGGGACACACTCATTTCCCCCAGAATAAACCTAGCAGCATGTAAATGCCGGGATCTGGGGAAGATGCGCCGTTACCCTTTTCAGTTTTTAAACTCGGATCTCAGCAAATACTCTGACCCCCACCCCACCCCCGCCCGCCTCATCCAGGCCTAGTGGGGACGAGGCATTGAATTACCAGCCTGTCACCGACGCCACGGGCTCTCCCGTCCCTTTGAACAGGAGCTGGGCTTAAGAAGAAAGTTTTTCTTAATAAGTAGCTGCTCCCCCTTTGATATGCACATCTGGATACGAGGTCTTATCTGTAGCCAGCTAAGGCTGCTTCCTGAGGGTAAATGATAAAAGAACAGCTCAAAATAACAAAAAAGGAATAAAATGTGCCAGATGCCTCGGAAAGCAGGACGATGTGAAAGAAAGCAACTATTGACAATTGAAGCAATCATTTTAGAGGCTCACTGACTCAAGATTTTTTTTTTTTAAGGGATTAGGAAGACTCGGCTGACAGGCACTGCCGTATTCTGTTGGAAATTAAGGCGGGCGGGGGGATAACGACGAGTGTGCTATCAATCACTTGGGGGTTAATTTTGCTTCTGTCCTGGTCTGGTTCTACAGCTTAAAAAAAAAACTTCCCTTTTACTTTGTCGCCCTCTGTTTAAGCACAGTTAACTCTGAGGCCCCACCTCAACGATTCTGATTCACAAATTCTCTCAGGAATGACAAAGGATTTCACGCCGAACGAAAACACCGAGAAAAGTGACCCTCGGGTAGAGCCATCTTCCCGCCTTTTCTCCAGTTCAGTTTAAAAGAAAGTTTTTCTTTGTTCCGATTCCCTTCCATACTAGATAGGGTTTGTTTTTTTTTAATTTATCTTGATTTCTTTGTCACCTTTGTTGGAAAGCCTTCAGTTATGATTTTTCTTAGTTTGGGGACTTTTCCAGGGAACTTCCGTCCCCTCCTCAGTATGGACTGGCGTTTTTTTTGGGGGGGGCGTTAGAGTGGAGGGGTGGAGTTGACTGAGGTGAATCACAAATATGATTCTCCAGGCTAATTCTTTGTTCTTTTCAAAGGAAGCAAGACCAGCTTGCTTTGTAAACACGTGCTGGCGACTTCAGTAATTCTGCGGCTGATGGTAACTGATATGTTAATAGCCAAGTGAAACGCGCGCTTTCCATACATGTCTCCTTAAAGTGGAAACTGAGGATGGTGTGGGGGCGGGAGTGGCAGTGCAGGCTGGGTCCCCTGCACCTTTCCCTGCCTACCCAGATAAGGCGCCCGCATTGATTCCACATTAACATGCAGCAGGCATGGGAAAATGATAAACTCCTACGCCACTGTCATGGCAACTGAAAAAATGGCTGCTTTAGCGGGGTGGGGGGAACAAGGGCCACAGGAAAAGAAAAGCCAAGGCCTGTCTCTTTTTTTCTCTTTGACATCTGTTGTTTAACATACAAAATTGTATTATCACGATGAAGGGCGGCTGCGCTCGCCCAGAAGTTAAGGGAGCGCGGCTCTGAAGTAAAAGTGAATAAATCTTCTAGCGTTTCCACCTAGAGCTGAAAGTCGTGCGCCCCCACCCCCACCCCGTCCCATTCCAGGTAGGAAAGCTTGATCCTCCTGAGGAAGGTGTGGTGGCGGGATAGGGGGTAGAGGCCTGTAAAGCACGCGTGCTCTTCTCAATTATCTTCATTTCTCTTCTGCCCCTTCTTTAAAACAGATTTTGTATTCTTCCGAAGGGACGTTTGAAAGGGCTTGTGATCACCGGACACAGCAACGTAGAAGAATATACGGTTTGTAAACACGGGTGGGGCCCAAGGTTTAAAATGGTTATTCCTGGCCACTGAAAAGGGCGGGAAGGGCTTGCCCCTCCCCCACGGGTCCCAGAACCTCACTCACACAGGAGGGATTCCAGCCCAAGAAGTAGCTTTTATTGCCTTCCTCTGTGGCTCCTTCACACGTTTTTATAAAGCGATCAGATCACTCATGTAGTGATCAAGTGTTTTGAGTGGGACTGTAGACACTGATATTCAGGACTCCCAGCGCGGACATAAAACTTCCATATTGCCCAAAACGACATATTACCTGGAGCCTGGAGGGTAATGCATTTCCTTGCCACATAGTGTGTGTGTGCGCACGCGTGTGTGTATGCATATATATACATATATATGTTCATATATATATATACATGAGTTTTTTTCTTAACATGAAGTGACGTGGGCTGGCCAGATGACTCAGTGGGTAAAGGTGCTTGCTGCCAAGGCTGATGATCTGAGTTCAGTTCCGGGAACCCATTCCCAGTGGAAGAAGAGAGCTAGATTTCAAAAGGTGTCCTTCGAGCTCCACGTGTGCGCGTGCACACACAGTCTCTAAATAAATGTATGTTTTTCAAACCTGGAATTTCAAATGCAGCAACTTTCAATCACGCGCCGTGCGCCGTGGCGCCGTGGCTTACACGAGGAAACAGCTCACAGTGGGGGCTCAACAACAGCTGTTGAAGATTGCTACCATCCCCACACAGCCAAACGGAGGCTTTCCAGGAAGGCTGAGATTAAACCCCTCGATAGGGGAAGATCAGATAAGTCCACACAAAGACCTATTATATAATTGCCATCAGTCATCAGCAAAGTTAGCATTTTAAGGTGGGGGGGGCAGGAAAAAAAAAAGAAAGAAGAACACAACCTAGGGCCACCAGTTAGCAACCTCAAATTCTGTAATAACGGGGTTCTGACAAATGCAGGCCTGGGAGGGGGCCCGGCAGCCTAAGAAATCGGAAAGGTTGGAATGGAATTGTTTGCTTTTCCAGTCAAGTACAGTTACAAGAGCCCATCATGGTAAAGCTACAGAGAATGTATCCTGGGACAGCAGGGAGTCTCCAAGAGATCAGAGACTCGATTGAGGGATTTACCTGGGGGCAGGGAAGGAGACCTTAGGGCGTTAGAGGCTCAAGCCTAGCAAAGAGGGACTGCTAGGTGCCTGGCCTGAAAATGGCTTTGCGGGGAGGGATGTTGACTGGCCTGTGACATCTGGACTAGCCTAGCAGAGGAATCTTTTCCACTCCTGGATTTCTGTTTTCGGCTTCCAGGTTTCATCAGCATAGTCTTTGTCAGAGGGGCTTAGAGTCTGACATTTGCAATTCTAGATTTTTCATTCTGTCAGGCTTCCGCCTGCTGCCCCTTTTTACATATTCATATTTATTGCACATCAAATTCAGGAAGCCTTCCCACTGGCCCTCAAGGACTCTCCGTGAATGGGGAGGGGGGGGCTCCTGGGTGAGTGGCTCCGTGAGGCAGGAAAGGCCTTTCTTTGCGGGGCGAAAGGGAATGCGACGGGGGTGCAGTTCTCCCAGAAAACTTTCCTATTCAGATCCTCCCCTGCCTTCCTCCCGGGTCTCATCATCCACCATTTTTTTGGAGATCTGAACACGCTCCCGGACACAATCTTCTGATAAAATGGATCCCATTTCATCCAGTAGGGTGTGAAAGTCCCCCAGCCAGGTCACACAACTTGCCTTGCCTTCAGATTTTCTGACTCAAGCTCCAAAAATTCAGAAATTAGACCAATCAGGAAAGTTTTTCAGCAGTCAGAAAAAAAGGTGTACAGGGAAGTACTCGTGGGTTTAAAACCACGATAATCGCTGCCAACGCTGAAGGCAGTTTCCGCTGCGACCGCCAGCCGGGCCACACCGCTGTGAAGGTCGCCTCCCCAGAGAGACCCTTTGCCACAGATGTACTCCCGAGCTCAACCTCTCCTATGGGTAAAGCCAAGACCAAAAGGCTGAGTGAAGGAATTTAACTGTGAAAATTCGGCCAGCCAGGGAATTGGCTCAGAGGGTAAAGACGCTTGCTGTCAAGCTTGAACCGGAGTTGGGATGGTGGGAGGAGAGAACCATGTCCTTGCCAGTTGTCCGCTGAGGAGACTGGTGGCTATTTGGGGTTGAACCGTGTCTGCGCCAAATCCACAAAGTGACTGTAGTTTGAGGCAAAAGCTTTAAGGAGAAAACGAAGGTTAAACTTCTCAGAACTGGAGCGCGATGGCTCCGAGGAATCGAATTTGGGTCCCCTCATTCCTGTTGGGCAGTTTACATCGCCCTCTTCTGGCCTCTTCAGGTATTGCATGCATGCGTGTGGTGTACATACAGACACACATAAATAAAAATAAACACAAAATTAAAACACTGTTTGCTTTTCTCATTGCGGTCATAAAAATAGCTGACATAAACTGACATAAACGATGGAGGGTGTGGAGAATTCGTTTTGGTCCGTGGTTTTAGAGGACCCCAGTTCGTAGTGAACGCATTCAAACAAATACATAAACAGGCCTACCACCAAATGGGACAGAGCCTGAAGAATGACATACAAGGTTGCCTTTGGACTCTCTCGCTCCCACGTGCCGTGCTCCCACACGCACGAATAAAATCAAAAGTTGGGGGATCTGGGATAGGGCAGCAACATGCTCAGCTCATCCCTGTATTGGCTCATATGCAAGTACCAACAAGTGGGCTGAATTTTTTAAAAAATTTTTTATGGTTTATTTAACTTTATTTTATGTGCATTGGTGTGAAGGTGTCAGATCCCCTGCAACTGGATCTTCAGACAGTTGTGAGCTGCCATGTGGGTGCTGGGAATTGAACCCGGGTCCTCTGTAAGAGCAGTCAGTGCTCTTAACCACTGAGCCATCTCTCCAGTCCCAAGTGGGCTGAATTTTGCACCCTATGCCACCATTTACTTCACGTAACAGGACCCCCAAAAGTCACCAAAAGGTGAAATCAGAAGATCACCAAGACTGCTGAAAAACCATCCCTCCCCAAACCATCCCATCCCATCCCATCCCAGCATCCTCATCCAGGCCTCCCAGTCACAGCACAACAGGATGGCTGCCACAGCCAAGCACAAACTCCCAGGGCAGGCATGCTGCAGCCGCAGCCGCTTTGGGAAAAAACCATTGTCAACTCCTCAGGCCCACAAGCTGTGCAGAAGGAGGGCCGGAAGCCAGACATCACTGCCTGCGTTTTTGCATCTGTGCTTTGGCTGAAGACACCAAAGTGAGCTCTTGTCCTAAGTCAGCAGTCCCCTCAGACTGCAGGAAGAGCAAAATCTAGCATAGTTCACCCCCTAAATGAGGATGATTGCCCCAGAAGGTGAGACCACACCTGGAGCAGAAGCTTGATGTAGCCCCTAAAGCGAATGACAGGGGGAAGGACTATTGGGGACCACCTCACAGGACCAGCGCTGATCGTGGTTAAAGAGTCCAGTCACCCCGCGAAGGCTTCACTACTATATCTTCATCCTTTCCTCTCCTACATTTAAGCCTAAATGTTATTCAGTGCCCTGAGGATGGGCTTAGGGGCCCTGGATCCCTTTGTCTTAATGGGAGCGAACTGAATAAATCATCTCTCTGCCTTTCCCCAAGCTCCACTTCTTCAACTGGTGTATCGGGGACACTGACCAAGCCTAGCTGGTTGGAGCTGCCAGGACCCACGCTTGTACCCTGAAGATGCTCCTAGCATCCCATAATAATGTCCAAAGCAGTCTGTCCCGAAATCCATCATTTCCGTGGGGGAGGAAAAACTTAAGAAAGTGGTTTTTTTTTTCCTTAAAGATGTATTTATGTATATGAATGCATTGTTTGTATGCATGTTGTGTACCACACACATTCCTGATGTCCTTGGAGTTTAAAAGAGGGTATGAGGTTCCTTGGAGCTGGAGTGGTTGTGAGACACAATGTGGGTGCTGTGATTTGAACCTGTGTCCTCTGCAAGAGCAAAAAGTGTTCTAAACCTCCGAGACATCTCTCCAGCCCTGAAGTTTATTAGTAGGCTTCCCCTTGCGTGTTTGTGGTCACAACTGGGTTACATGTTTACTTCAGAACAATCTCTGGCAAAAAGGTTCTAGAATCTGCAGGTAGTGATGGGCTCTTACCCACCCCACTCCCCCCAGCTTCCAAATTTCACAAGCAGGAGGAAAAGAGAAGTGGCCTTTGGATAGGAGGAGAACAAGAACAATGGCCACGGGCTTGTTTCACGAAACCCTTCCGTGGTGAAGCTGAGTGATTTCAGGTCATTTCCGACCCCCTGGACCGCTGCTGCATGGCCTGCTCACTCACATTCCAGGCCTGAAATGACCAGGTGTATGCATGGGGGCTCTGCTGGAAGGTGGGGTCCCCTAGTGCAGCAACGCTCCTGGCCCCGGCACAGCCCGCTGCAGACTGCTGAGACAGATAAATCCGAAGAGGCTTCAGTCTCTAGAGAAACTGCTTCCCAGAAGGTGACACTGTCAGAATTCTGGGAAGGAATGCTCCCTCAGCCTTTCTCCTCTCCTTAAAGATACCTTAACACTGGTCCTGGGGAGATGGCTCAGGAGATAAAGGTGTCAGCTGCCAAGCCTGGCCAAGCCTGTACACCTGAGTTAACTCACCAGAACCAACTCCCAAAAGTTATACTCTGTCCTCCACATGTGCGATGTGGCACTTGTGTGCTCATCACAAAATAAATAAAAATGTAAATTAAAAAAAAGTAGGGGGCTGGAGAGATGGCTCAGCAGTAAAGAGCACTGACTGCTCTTCCAGAGGACCCAGGTTCAATTCCCAGCACCCACATGGCAGCTCACAACTGCCTAACTCCAGCTCCAGAGGATCTGACACCTTCACACAGGCACGCATTGAGGCAAAACACCAAAGCACACAAAGTTAAAAAAAGAAATTTAAAAAGTAGCTAATGATTAATGAGCAATGAGCTCAGGGCCGTCTTATCTTCCTGTTTTTTCTTTTATTTAAAGATTAATTTATTTATATGCGTGTGTGCTTGAGTGTGTGTGTGTACTTGCACCACCTGTGTGTAGGTGCCCACAGAGGGAGACAAGGTCGGATCCCTTGGAGCTGGAGTTATAGTTGGTTGGGAGCCACTGCGTGTGTGCGTGCGGAGAACCAAACCCAGGAAGAGCGGTAAGCCCTCCCCATCACCTAGTCATGTCTGCAGTCTGCAGTAACCTCCTGCTCCTCTTCATGTAGAGAATGAAGAGACAGGAAGAGACTGTGCTCCGGTCTCATTCCCTGCTTCCAAAGGTGGGCTGCTTCCCCCACAGCCCACACCGTACACCGTCTCCCACCCACAGCGGGAGAAGCAATCACTTCCCATGGAAAAGGGAATTGCAGAAGATGGGGTTTAGTTCTTAGCTTGGCATCTTTTTGGTTGTTATTTATTTTTCTTTTCTTTTTTTTTTTTTAATTTTTGGAGACAATGTCTTGTTATGTAGCTCAGGCTATCCTGGGGCTCAAGATCCTCCTGCAGGCCTCTACGGACTAGAATTCCAGGCATGCACCCAATTGGCTCTCTGTACCTTGGAGAAGGCTTCCCTTAGGCTATGTCCCTCTACTCAACTGAAGATGGGAGATTTTGATAGTGGGACAAGAAGATCGGTTGAGGACAGCAAAAGCCAATGCTGCTGGTATGGTTGCTATAAGCCAGGCAAAAATCATGCAAAGAAGAACTTTCTTGTATAAAACTGGGGTCACATTTGGTTGTGTTGGTGTACCCCTATCGCCCCAATACTTGGGAGGTACAGTCAAGAGGATCAGGAGCTCAAGGATAGCCTCAGCCACACAGGGAGTGGGAGGCCAGCCTTGGCTATATGAGACCCTGTCTCAAAAACAGTTGGGTAAGGAGATGGTTTGGTGGGCAGAGTACTTGCTTAAATATAAGGACTTGAGTCTGGAGGCCCAGCACCCCACATAAGGAAAAGCAAAGCATGGCAGTGTGCACCCATACTGTGCTGGAGGCTTGGAGCTCAGATGAACCCCAGGGTCTCTCTCGCCAGCCAAGGCAGTGGACTCCAGGCTAAGTGAGGGGCACTGCGTCAATCAGCAATAAAGTGGAGGCCATTAAAGGACGCTGCCAACAGTACTCTCTGGTCTCCATGCTGCCATGCTGGTGTCCTGGTGAGCAAGCACACACACTCACATGCTTGTACATACACACATGCATGGACACACATACCATCACCTGCAGACTGAGATTACAAGCTGGGTTTTTGTGGGTCCATCAACTATAGAGTAAATCTCTTCCCATGCCCCTTAAGGGGAGTGAGGAGTTGTGGAGTAAGTAAACCCAGCAGGAGCCGAAGGACTCCCACCCTCTGCTGCTCCAACACTGGGAGCCAAGCAAGAACACAGACTAAAATGTGTCTCTCCTTCCCATCCCCACACCGCTGAGCAGGGGGCTGGTTTGAAAGAAGGGTGCAGCACTTCTGATAAAGAGGGGGAGTCTTGGAATGAGACGAGCCTGGACTCATAGGGGCAAACCGTCAATCTGGTGATAACCAGACCTCTAAGAGGAAGGAAGAGGCAGAGCCCGGAGAAGCCACTGAGTCACCACCGTCACAGGCCAAGGCTGTCTGGAAGCAACAGGAGATGGACTAAGCAAGAATTTCTGCCTAGAGCGTTAGGGCGAACACTGGCCCCAGTGTCGCCGTCCGTCTGACTTGCGTTTCCTACGGTGTGAGAATAAACTCCGTTGTTCCAAGCCAAACTGTCTGTGGTAGATTGTGACAGCAGCTCTGGGAGACAGCCTGGTGCGGCTGGCAATCACCAGGGCCCCCTTCTCATCGTCTCCAGCCCTCAAGGCTTGAACTAACTACAGTAGCAGCTCTGAGAAGACTGTGCTGGAGGCTGAGAGAGGTGCATACTGAATGCTTTTGTGTAGACCAGAGGGGTCTAATTAGAGTCCTTGCATTTGATAAGGAGTGTTTGGCAAGATGTGGGCATCTTCTTCTTCTTCCTCCTCTTCCTCATCCTCCTCTTTCTTCTTCATCTTTCCAGACAGGGTTTCTCTGTGTAGCCCTGGCTGTTCTGGAACTCACTCTGTAGACCAGGCTGGCCTTGAACTTACAAATACTCACCTGGCTCTGCCTCCTGAGTGTTGGGATTAAAGGCGTGCGCCACCACTACCCGGCTTCTATGGTCTCTTAGTTAAGATAATGCAAGTTCGTTCTACTATTAAGTTGGGGGTAATGTCTGAGTAATTGATGCAGGCAAAATCGTGGCTTCTTTCCATGTGAGCAGGCTGTCGTCACCAAGCAAGTAAAACAAAACCTTGACACCCAGCTGAGTCAAATAATGTAAGAGTTTGTGTGCGTATGTGTGTGTGTGTTGTGTTGTGTGCATCTGTAGGAGACAAGATTGGAGGCCTTGTGAGATGGCTCAGTGGGTTAAGATGGGGTGCTTGCTGTCAAACCACCTGAATTTGATCCCTGGGACCCAAAAGGTGAGAGAAGGAACTCCTTCCTGCAAGCTGTTCTCTGACCCCCGCACATGTTGTGACATACATGCTTACACTCCATTCACAAACACACAAACAATAAAATAAAAAAATTTAAAGGAAACTTTAAAAAAAGAGTAGAAAAATAACTTAAAGTTTAAAAAAAGCAAGCAAGCAAAGGCTCTGGAAGCAAAGAGGTGGGATAAAAATTATCACGCTCACTAGGATCCCAGGCTTGTCTTCCAGGACCAATTGGAACTTCCTGATTAAATTTGGGTTTTGTTGGAACATCATGTCTGTCATGCTTAGAAAATTTCTATCAGCCAGGCGGTGGTGGCGCACGCCTTTAATTCCAGCACTCAGAAGGCAGAGGCAGGTGAATCTCTGTGAGTTTGAGGCCAGTTTGATCTACAGAGTGAGTACCAAGACAGCCATGTGACACAGGGAGTCTTGAGACACCCCCCCCCCCCAATTTCTATCTACCTCCTTTCTGTGAGTTTCGGAATCCTTCCATATCCATTTCCCTGCTTTGGGACTTTTGGAATTGAATTTATTGTGTGTGAGACTTCTCTATTTTCATTTTAAGGTTGGAGACTGTGAAGGATTTTTTTCCCCTCCAGGCAAACGAGATTGCGTAGGCACTGGAACTTGTAGGCAGTTTGCCCACCATTTCCACTCCTGCTAGTGTTTAATGAAGAGCAAAGTTTGTTTTGTTCCCCAACATTTTAATTGCTACTTAGATGTCTAGGCTGTAATTTTGCCGCTATGTAAATTACATCACCAGCAAGGAAACCAAGCAAACAGTGTTTACTTCCTCCCACCCCCCCTCAGAGGCTGGCTGTTCCTTATAGACGTGCAGAAACTAACGAAGGCAAGACTCAGCTCCCAGTCCCACCCCATGATTGGATTTTAAATCATTCCCCAGGGAAGACAGATAAACTCTAGGTGGCGTTTTTTAAGCTCTTACTGACAATCCAGTTAGCAGTAAGTCACAAGAAAAAAAAAAACATTTCCTTCTTTAAAGTCATAAGGAAGTCTACAGGCCGAAGATTCCAGAAATGGGAGCCATTGGCGACTTGGCAGCAGGAAGCTGCTGTGTTGGGTGAGGTTTGGGACATGCTAGCCAATTGCGCACGGAAATTAAACGGAAACCTAGCTTAATTTTTATTCCTGGCTAGGAATGCTTATTCTATACATCCAGCTGAGAGGGACCCAGAACCTACCTCCACCCCAGTGCTTCCCACTGGGTCAAAGTTTATTTTCATTTGATTAAAAGCTAGGTAGGTGGTCTCAGGCTGCAGTGGCCCATCTTGGAGGCCAGCCTTTCTCCTGGAGCTCGCGCTGCAGACTCCCACACACCGCTCCTTGAGAGGATCTCGTGTGGCCCCTGCTGGCTTCTAAGTCACTAGGCTTAGACAAGTGACTACGTGACCCCTGCTGGCTTCTAAGTCATTACATAGTGGAGGATGACCTTGAACTCCTGGTTTTCCTGCCTCCACCAATGCCTGCTTTATTCAGTGCTGGGGATTGAACCCCGGTCCTTGTGCATGTTAGGAGTACACTCTACCCACTGAGCCATAGTCCCAGTCACTTCTCACATTTTACTAATCTCATGGCCTTCAGATGATGCCATCTGTGTCGAGGCAGCAAGACATAAGAAGGGGAGGAGGGAAGACTGGAGAGATGAAGCTGAAAGGGCTTGCTGCTTTTCCAGAGGACTTGAGTTCAATTCCAGCATATCTTACACCCTTCTCTGGCTCCCACACCAGGGACACAGACATATGTGTGGGCAGAACACCCATACACATAAAATAAAAATAAAATATTTTTTAAAAAAATAATAGAGACTTGAGTCATTTGGAGTCTGCTCTCTCGGCTTCCTGCTCAATAAGCCCTCAGCTTCCAGCCCCGGCTGCCATGCCTACTGTCTGTACCTCAGCTCTGCCATCCCAGAGACAGTGTCTCCCTATGTAGCTCTTGCTGTCTGAGCACTCACTATATAGACCAGGCTGGCCTCGAACTCACAGAGATCCACCTGTCTCTGCCTCTCAAGTGTTGGGATTAAAGGTGTGCACCACTCCACCCGGCTCCATCATGCATTCTTACCCCTCTGGAACCATAAGCCCAAATGACCCATTTCGGCTATAGTTCCCTTGGTCATGTGTTTTATCACAGCCACAGAACAGTAGCTAAGACACAGGCCCTAAAGAAGTCTAGCACTGGGGCTGGCAAGATGGCTCCAGGTAAAGGCACCTCCAAGCCCGACCACCTGAGTTGGTTCTCCATGACTCACAGGAGAACGGGAAGAGAGAAACAGCTCTCATGAGACGCTCTTTGACCTTCACATGTGGGCTGTGGCAGCCACCCCCCACTCCCTGCCATACATACATACATACATACATATATATATACATGTACATACACACGTTTATAAATATATGCATATGTATATAAAGGAAAAGTGTTCACTTAACATATCAAACCACCCACCTTGCAAGAGCTCACAGAGTTCTGTACTCACCCAAGGGTCCAATAGGCAGGAAGGAGCCAACGACAGTGGGCCCAGAAGCTGTCCTGAGAGGCCACAGGGTAAGACGGAAGGACGGAAAGGTGGGTATGAACTTTGGCATTCAGAAAGCATGAGATGCACTTTCAGTAGCTGTGTGCATTCCCTTTGTTTGTTTTTTTTTTTTTTTGCTTTTTTTTTTTTTTTTTTTTTTTTTTTTTTTTTTTTTTTTTTTTTTTTTTTTTTTGTTTCTTTGTTTTTCAAGACAGGGTTTGTCTGTGTAGCCTTGGCTGTCCTGGAACTCTCTGTAGACCAGGCTGGCCTCACAGAGGTCTCCCTGCCGCTGCTGTCCGAGCGCTGGGATTAAAAGCACACACCACCACTGCCTAGCTAAGAAGGTGACCTTTAAAAGATGCTATGTGGAATGCAAGCCAGACTTTGAATTATTAGCTATATTGCCTTTCTTTCTTTCATCATGGACTCAAGTCACCCAGGCTGGCCTCAAACTCACTGTTGTAGCTGAGGATGACCTTGAACTTGTGAACTTCTGGTCCTGTTCCCACCGCAGGAATGCTGCTGTTGCAGCGTCCTCCACTGTTTCTGTGATGCTGGGGGTGAAGACCACGGAGTCGTCTATGCCAGGCCTGCGCACTAAGGTCTGAACCTTAATAGCCTCTTCTTGACATTTGGGGTCTTGTAAGTCTTTGTGGTGTGCCTCATCTGAGAGGAGACGGAAACCTGAAGCCTTGTGAAGCTAATGCATCGTTCCTGCCTGTGACGGGGCAAATGTCTCCAGGCATCGCTGTATGTCCTATTGGGTGGGCGCCGGTTTTACCTGGTGACAGGCATAGTGACATATGCTATTCTAACACCTGGGAGGCTGAGGCAGAGGGATTGTAAGCTCAGCCTGAACCACATAGGCAAACCTTGTTTCAAATAAAGCAAACAGTTCATAGTTGATATAGACTTTTGACTCTATATCATGCTGAAATATAGTTATATTTATGCAATCATATACATATGCATAATATAAACATGTGATATGTTATATATTTATGCATGTATATACAGCAAAATTCCATTTTAGCCGATGTAAATACTGTATACCTATAACAAACTACATGACATATAATTATGAATGATATAGAAGCATATAGAAATATTTGTATAGAACGTCCAGAAGCCCAAGAAAAGATCTGTACATCTTTCTGTATGGAAAGCATTGATGAGGACAGTTAAAAGTTAAGAAAAAGGTAAAAGGCCACATACACAGAAAGGAAAAACTTAAGTAAACAAAAGGAGATTCAAAATCCAAGCTACCACACGGTGTCTAATTTCCACCAAGGCCAAATGTGGGCCAGATGGGATGAGCAGGCCACACAGAGGAATGTGATTTGTTCGGGGAAAAGTGTGTGTGTGTGGGGGTGTGGGTGTATGATGTGGGTGTATGATGTGTGTGTGTGTGTGGTTTATGTGTGGTGTATGAGTGTATCTGTATGGTGTGTGTTTGTGTGTAGTGTGTGGTGTTTACAGTGTATTGTGTGGTATATGAGTATGTGTGGCATGTATTTGTGTTTGATGTGTATATGTGTATAGTGTGTATGTATGTGGTATATGTGTGGTGTATTGAATGTGTCTATGATATATGTGCATGGTGTGTATGTAGTAATGAGTGTGTATGTGGTGTATGAGTGTGTGTGTGTATAGTGTAATGTGTGGTATATGTGTATTGTATGATTGTGTATATGTGTGTGGTGTGTATAGTGTATTGTGTGATATGTGTGTGGTGTGCGGTGTATGAGTGTGTGTGTGTGGTGTAATGTGTGGTATATGTGTATTGTATGATTGTGTATATGTGTGTGGTGTGTATAGTGTATTGTGTGATATGTGTGTGGTGTGTGGTGTATGAGTGTGTGTGGTATGTGTTTGTGTATGGTGTGTATATGTGTGGTGTATGAGTGTGTCTGTGGTATATGTGTGTGGTGTGTATGTAGTATATGAGTTTATATGTGGTGCATGAGTGTGTGTGTGGTGTATGAGTGTGTGTGTGGTATATGTGCATGGTATGTATGTAGTATATGAGTGTGTATGTGGTGTGTGATTGTGTGTGTGGTGTATGTGTATTGTATAATTGTATTGTAGTGTATTGTATGGTATGCACATATTGTATGATTGTGTGTGGTGTGTTATTGTGTGTAGTGTATTGTATGGTATATGAATATGTGTGGTATGTGTTTGTGCATGGTGTGTATATATGTGGTGTATGAGTGTGTCTATGGTATATGTGCATGGTGTGTATGTAGTATATGAGTGTGTATGTGGTGCATGAGTGTGTGTGTGTGTGTGGTATAATCTGTGGTGTATGTGTATTGTATGATTGTGTGTGGTACGTGATGTATTGTGTGGTATGCATGTAGAGTATGTGTGTATGTGTGGTATGTGTATGTGTATGAGTGTATTTGTGGAGTGTGTGTGTGGACTTGTGGCCATGGACCTGCTGGTGTGGATACCTGGTGTTTGGATGTAAATGGAGGCTGGTCTTTCATTTCCCGACTGCTGAGACCCAAATAATCACACAGAAACTGTATTAATTAGAATACTGTTTGGCCTATTAGCTCAGGTTTCTTTTTTTTTTCTTTTTTTTTTATTTATTATTTTTTTTCCATACATTGTTTTGTTTTATTTTTTCCATTCAAGAACATAATTAAAGAAATAAAATTTTTACCTTTCTTCCCCTTCTCCCGGTCCCCTCCCAATACCCCCCCCTCAGGTTTCTTATTAACTAACTCTTACATTTTAAATTAACCCATTTCAATTAATATGTGATTATAAGCATTATTAAAATATTTCAGTGTTTTTATATACTAATGTTATATATTCTAATGTTCAATATATGAATTATAAGATCATTATTATTTTTTTAAAGATTTATTTATTTATTATGTATACAGTGTTTTGTTTGCATGTCTGCCTGCAGGTCAGAAGAGGAAGCGGGCACCAGATCTCATTAAGATGGTTGTGAGCCACCATGTGGTTGCTGGGAATTGAACTCAGGACCTCTGGAAGAACAGCCAGTGCTCTTAACCGCTGAGCCATCTCTCCATCCCCGAATTATAAGATTATAATTAATAAACTTGTGAGGCTGTGGCTTACCATAAAGGTTCCAGAGCGATTCTTCTCCTTTGGCAACTACATGGCGTCTCCCTGACTCTGCCTACTCTCTCTCTATTTCTTGTCTAGCTTTACTGTGCTAAGGCAATGACCAAAACAGCTTCTTTTTTTTTAAAATATTTATTTATTTATTATGTATACAATATTCTGTCTGTGTGGATGTCTGCAGGCCAGAAGAGGACAGATGGTTATGAGCCACCATGTGGTTGCCGGGAATTGAACTCAGAACCTTTGGAAGAGCAGGCAGTGCTCTTAACCTCTGAGCCATCTCTCCAGCCCCCAAAACAGCTTCTTTAATAGCCAATGGTAATAAAACATTTTCACAGCATACAGAGGGGAATCCCATGTCATCTCCCCTTTTCTGTTTAAATAAAAAGGAAGGTTTTAACTTTAACATAGTAAAATTACATATAACAAAACAGGTTCAAGCAAGAATTACAGTTATAATATTTAACCTACTTGTATCTGCCAAAACTTAAAAAAATACTATCATCTATTTTATCTTTGTGAGTTTACAAAGTTTCATATCTAATTTATCTTTTATCATAACTAAGGAAAACTGTAACTATCTGTCTTCAACTCTTCAAAGGCCCCAGAAGGACATAATATTACCTAAGTTAACAGGAAGTGCATTGTAAGCAACTTCTAAAACTTTAGAATTGACAGAGACATCTGGTTGCCTGGACAATCACCCAAAGTTCTTCTGTTACGTTGGGGCACCCATCTTCAGCCTACAGACCCATAGTATCCAGCAGACTCTTCCATGAAGCAGTTAATTTGAAAGGCTGTTTCACCTATCTCGGCAGTTTGTCCATCACTTTCTTCTGTGTCCTACAGAATGTCTGGCAGTTTCTTATGTGAAGCAGGAACCCTGAAGGACCATCCCATCTTTTGGAATGTTCAGCAGTCACTTTTCTGTGGGTCCTGCATGTTCAGTTAATACAGCATACCGTTAAGCAGTTCAGGCAAGAGCAGTTTCTTGCCCAAATGGCTAGCCTTGTCACACTGAAGGCAAATTCAGTTTCTTCGGTGCCCATCAACCTCTCTGAAGTAACTGGTGCTGGCAGAAGCAGACATGTCTCACTGTCGAGAAAAGTCTAAGTTCTTAAAACATTTTAAATGTCATCTTCCATAGGTCTTTGAAGTGTTGAAGATTATCTAGCTAACTGAAATATATCTCTATATATCTAGAAAACCTAACACGACTACAATTTGACTATTATAGATAGATGACTCTCTATGAATCTGTATTTCTTAATTATACATTTCATTTTCAAATGTACTGCACAAACATAATACCTTAAACAAGAGCAGAAATAAATATATACTGTGTAACAAAATCAACCTTAAATATGTATCAATAGACCAAGATCCATACCAACGCAAAGTATTCATCTCCATATCATATCTCCTTTAAATGAAAAAAATTATAAACAATATATTCACAGCACACAGAGGGGAATCCCATTTCATTTGGAAGGCCCAGGGAGGACAAACATCCCAGTTATGGAGTCCACGTTCAGTGGGAGTCACACTCCCTTTCTGCCCTCATTCAGGGGTCAGGAAACATTTAACACTCCCACTATTGTCATTCAGAGCTCAGCAGGGTTTCGCGTAGCCCAGGCTGGCCTTGAATTTGCTGTGTGGCTGAGGGCGGCCTTGCTCTTCACCTCTCTTGCCTTCACCTCCCAAATGGTGGGACTGCAGACCCGAAACACCGGGTTTTGTGTGGTACCAGAGATCAAACCCAGGCACTTGTGCCCACTTGCCCACTAGGCAAGGACCACACCAACTAGTTTGTACCCCACTGCCACCGGGATACTTTTCAATGTCTCAAATCCACTCTGGGAGAAATCCCTCTGTGTTTATCTCTCCCCTGAAAAAACGTGAACGGCCTTGTCCTGTATTTGTTCTCTAACAAAGGTAGCTTTTCTCTTTTAAGTTTAATTGCATTTGTGTGTGTGTGCGAGCGTGCATATGTGTGGGTGTGCGTGCGAGCGTGCATGCGTGTGTGTGTGTGTGTGTGTGTGTGTGTGTTTACATGCACTCATTCCTGTGTAGAGATCAGAGAACAATTTCTGGCAGTCGCTTCTCTGTTTCCATATGGGTCCCAGGGATCAAACTCAGGCCATCAGGCTTGGCAGCAAGCGCCTCCACCCACAGAGCCATCTTGCCAGTTCAAATGAAGCATTTGCAGAACTGACAACCCAAAGTTCACCTTTCAGAGATTCTGCTGCCTGCTTCACTTGCCCATCTCAGCACTGGACTCAGAATCTGACGCGTAATTGACATTCATGTTTGTGGTCTGTGCAGAGGAGGAAGGAGATTTTCATCTAATATTCTTGGTTTTACTATCTTCAAGACTGAAGACATTAGCTGGGCAGTGAAACTCTTCCTTAGCATGTGTGAGGGTCTGGGTACAAGCCTCTCTGCCTCTCTCTCTCTCTCTCTCTCTCTCTCTCTCTCTCTCTCTCTCTCTCACACACACACACACACACATCACACCCTTTCTAAGCCAGGAGGGGAGGTGCACACCTGTAATCCCAGCACTCAAGAGGCAGAGGCAGGAGAATCATCATAAATACAAAGTTTAGTCTATCTAGTGAGTTCCAGGACATCTAGGGCTACAGAATGAGACCCTATGTAAGATAACAAACAGGCAAAACAAACAAACAACAACAACAACAAAAAAGACAACCCACACAAAACAAGCAAAAAACCCACACAGTCTGGCTGTGGCTTTACACTTTAGTCTTGGCGATTAAGAGGCAGAGGCAGGAGGATCTCTAGGTGTTCCAGACCACCCAGGGCTACACAGTTGAGACCCTGATTCAAAAACAAAAATTAGAGTCTGGAGAGACAGCTCCATAGTTAAGAGCACTGGCTGCTCTTCCAGAGGACTCAGGTTCAATTCCCAGCATCCACATGGCAGCTCACAACTGTCTGTAACTCCAGTTCCAGAGGACCTGGTACCAATGGCAAAACACCAATGTACATAAATTAATTAATTAATTAATTAATTAACCTCAGCTCTTGGGAGGCAGAGAGAGGCAGGCGGATCTTGAGGCCAGGATTCGAGGCCAGCCTGGTCTACAGAACAAGTTCTAGGACAGTCAGAGCTACACAGAGGAACCCTGTCTCAAAAAACCAATCAACCAAATGACAACAAAAAGCTAAATAAACATCCAACCCAGCAAACAACAACAGCAGCAATTACAAAATTCCAGAGCAAGGATAAGAGAATGTGTAGTACCATTTAATGCTGTAATTAAAGGGAGCACTGGCTGGCTTTCCTTCACTACTAATTTCTTAGGAGGGACTAGTTAAGCAGTTTGCGAGTTACCAGTGAAGAGTCCAATGGGTTATTTCTCACCTTGGCTCCGGGCTGGGCTCTCTTTAGCCAAACCCCTTTCCTATTGCTTTCATCCGCGAAGCAAGACCCTGGCTTTTATCCTAATGCTGTTTTAAAACAGGAGCGGATGTTTCCGGGAGTAATTAGTGCTTATTTAATACAAGGACCCTGAAGGCTGGAAGGGCCATGGGTCTGAATTGTTAACAGGCAAAGCGGTGAAAAATAGCGAAGCATTAGCAGATAGCATAAATAGTCAGGCCTGACCTCCGAGGGTCAGCGAGAACTAAATAACCGGTCCCAGCACTGGTTGATTTAAGTCTCTGCAGCCTTAATTTCCTTTCCGAGGGTGTAGCCTTAGCATTCTAGGATGAGTGGCTGGAGGCTAGGGAGAGGGGACTCTTGCATGGGACTTTACTACACGTGGATGACTTCAAGAGGGGAAAAAATATATTTCAGGAGCCAAATAAAATTGTGCAAACAGAATGCCACTGTGGGCCTATGGCCTGGCATGGCTGTTGTGGGAACGATTCACGATGAATCCATAATTAACTATGGAAGAATTTGGACATCAGATCTACTCACACACACACACACACACACAAACACACACACACACATAGACAGACAGACAGACAGAGACACACACCACACACACATACTTACACCCTTATCTTATAAAATGGAAATTTGGGGCAATATTTCCGCTTGGCTCAACCAAACCATAAACCTTTCTTTTGTAAAGTGTATGTTAAACTTGATAGCTTGTGCATTCATTTGGATTTCCACCCATTAAAAAAAGTGCAAGATCTGCCCCCTCTCCACCTTTTAATTTTCTTTACACATTTGGCTGCTGTTTGTTTAGCCTCCTGTGGATACTAAGTAACTTGTTTCAAATCCTTTTTAAGGGAAGAGATCTATATCTAGTTTTGATTACGGGAAGAATATTAAAAGCAAAAAAAAAGAGAGAGAGAGAGAGAGGAAGAAAATCTTTGGGCGCTCTCTGATCACTCTGAGACCCAGGGGGACAGTGCTTCAGCACCAAAACAAATTTGTCACAAATCATCTTATAAAAGAACAGCAGGACCTAAGCCGGGCTCAGGGGCCGCGCGCATTCATCCTTCCTCTGTTCGGGGAGCTCCACCCTCCCCCTGCCATGTTCACTATCTAATTGGCATTCTGACCCTTGAGATGACTGAACAGCTGCGACTCGGATGCCTCCTGGAGCCCCTTTGTTCCCGCCAGCCGAGTTCAAGGGGCTCTCCACAGATACACAGGGCTCACGCTGGCCATTGTGTGCTGGGGCCTCGTGAAGCTGACACAAAACTTTTGCTGGCCCATATGGAAAACTGAGCACGCTTCATGGTCCCACCAAGCTGTGCTCTACGCCAGAGGACAGGGCAGTGAACACCAACTTAGCTTCTCTTTTACGGATTTTACCACCATGTATCAGCTTTATATAACAACGGGCTTCATTATTATACATACATATGTATAAATATTATGTATTTTGATCATATTTATCCTCTCTTTTCCTCCCTCCCTCTTCACCTCCCTTTGAGACAGAGTCTCACACTCTGTAGCCCTGGCTGGCCTGGAACTCACGGAGACCCACTTGCCTCAACATCCTGAGTGGGATAAAAGATGTATATTACCACATATGGCATAAATATTTTATTCTAATTAATTATTATTTTTTTCTTTTTTTGAGACAGAATTTCTCTGTGTAGCC
Source organism: Ondatra zibethicus (assembly GCA_004026605.1). NCBI lineage: Eukaryota > Metazoa > Chordata > Mammalia > Rodentia > Cricetidae > Ondatra > Ondatra zibethicus. The sequence goes on from PVIU01000609.1 coordinate 208,335, forward strand.
CTGGCTGTCCTGAAACTCATTCTGTAGACCAGCCCGGCCTCAAATTCACAGAGATCTGCCTGTCTCTGCCTCCCAAGTACTGGGATTAAAGGTGGGTGCCAAATCGCCCAGTAAATTTTATTTTATTTTTTATTTATTTTTTCTTTTCAATATCCTTGCTATGTAATTTTTTTACATTTATTTTTATCATTTATATGTGTGAATGGGTCCCTTCATCCAGAGAAGGCTTCAGATTCCTTGAAGCTGGAGTTACAGACAGTTGTAGCCTTGGAATATGAACCTGGGAACCAAACTCTGGTCCTCTGGAAGAACAGCGAGTGGTCTCAACTGCTGGGCAGCTCTCCAGAGGTTTTACTCTGTCGCTCTCTACCTACAATATCCAGTAAGTCACTGTGTGTATGTGCACAAGCACGTGTGCCCACGCGTATTTGTGTGTGTGTATGCATGTGCTTGCACGTGTATGTGTGTGTATACTCATGTGCTTGTACATGTATGTGTACATGCATGTGCGTGGGCGTGTGATCTCATTTAGGAAATGGGAGTGATGTTTCCATGAGTCCTCAGTGACAGACTGAGATCATATCCAAGAAACTCAGCACATAAAAAAAACTCATGAGCCATAAGATGTCAAAATCTGAGGTAAGAACAGGGTCAGTGGGCAAGGTTTTACTGGGTGAGTTTTCGGTCCCTTGGGATGAACGAACAAGAATTAATATTATAAACCCATTCTCCCCTGCCCCATCCCAAGGCCTTGTACACGTTAGACATAATATCACTGTTTTGATGAAAATATTCAAATACCCCCAAACCGTTCTTTTTTTCTCTTCTTTCCCCAACCCCTCCCAAGACAGGGTTTGTCTGTGTATGTAGCCCTAGCTGTCCTAGAACTCACTCTGTAGACCTGCTGGTCTCGAACTCACAGAGATCTGCCTGCCTCTGCCTCCCGAGTGCTGGGATTAAAGGCGTGCGCCACCGCCACCCCGGCTCCAGATTCAGTATTTCTTAAGATTTTGCGTTACTTGTTGCTTCAGTTGCTGTCTGTGCCCTTTCCTTAGAAGATTGTTTTTCTCTTATTTCTCAGCAGTAGTGTGTGTGCATTTGCCTCTGCACATATGTGCCAGGGCTAAGCGTGGAGGTCAGAGGACAGCTCTGTGGTGCCGGTGGAGCCTTCCACCTTCACGTGGGTTCTGGGGAGCCACCTCAATGCAGTGACATCATCTTATTTCAGGCTAGTTGAAACCAGGTCCCACACTGTGTATGGAGCCTTCTCTGCAGACCAGGCTGGTCTTGAACTTGTCGCAATCCTCCTGCCTTCGACTTTCAAGGCCTGAGATACCCACACACTGCACCATGCATCCTACAGTCTGTTACACATACTTAAAGTAAACAGTAACATCAGCCTAGGATGTCTGCTTACCCTGGATTTAATGGGATCAAGTCCAAAGAAGGTCACTCACTGTGTTTGGTTATCTGAGGTGTGAGAACTCCCCATGGGGTTCACATGGGTGGTGGACTGTGGAATTTCCAAAGTCTTTAGCTTCCCTGGCCTTCCCTTGTGAAACACAAACAAACAAACAAAATCCCCACCTATTTTCCAACTGTGTTTATCCAAGAGAAAAGCCAGAGGCCCCGTGAAATAGTTGTTGGGAAGGCTGGGACGGGCCTGGCCCATTGTAGCACCCAAAGCCTCCTTGTGGCCTAGGCTGGCCTCCAGGTCCTGGGCCTCCAAGCCCCTCCGTTCTTTGTTTACTGCCCTCCTGGGGGTACCTAATCCCCTGTCAGTCAGGACAGGGATGTTCTGGGAGCCAGGCCTGCATAGCATCCATGTCTCAAGACCCCTTTGATATATTTTATCTCCTCTTATCCCTACAGACGCACCGTGACCCTCTGCCAGTCACAGCCATCCAAGGACTGACACCCCTTGTTTGGCTGGGAAATGGGGAGTTTTCTTTTCTTGGACAGAAATCATTGTTGATCCCATAAGACCTCTGTTAGGAAATTGTCAAACCAGCAGTGCCTGGAGTCCTGGATGCAACAGCCCTTACCGGCGCTAAGCAGCCTTGTTGGCTTGTCTTCTCTGGAACTTTCCCCACTGGTCAAAACCCAGGACTTAGTTTTGTTTAATTTTTTGGAGAGGGCAGGGGAGGGTGAAGGAGGAGTCATGAATGAGTAGGGCTTCTAATATATGCTAAAGATAAAAATGGCCACATGCTTACATTCTGATGCTCAACTGTTAAGGACTCACACAAGGCAAAAAGCCCGAGCTTGCCATGTTGCTATACAATAAATATAAATGTAGTAATGTTACTATCAAACTAAGTGCTTGGTTGAATTTTTTTAATACATAAATTTCTTTGGTATAATCTATTCATTTTTATTTTCTGTGCATTGATGTTTTCCCTAGAACTGGAATTTCAGACAGCTGTGAGCTGCCATGTGGGTGCTGGGAACTGAACCCTGTTTTTTTGCCAGAGCAACAAGTGCTCTTACCTGCAGAGCTGTCTCCCAAACCCCCAAAGTGAAATGTTGCTGTCTTTTTGTTTGTTTGTTTTGTTTGATTGGAGACAGGGCCTCACTACTTAGCTCTTACCTTCCTGGAACTGGCTCTGTAGACCAGGCTGGCCTCAGGCTCGCAGAGCTCCGCCTGCCTCCGCCTCCTGAGGGCTAGGATTAAAGAGATCCACCTGCCTCCGCCTCCCGAGGGCTAGGATTAAAGAGATCTGCCTGCTTCCGCCTCCCGAGGGCTAGGATTAAAGAGATCCACCTGCCTCCGCCTCCCGAGGGCTAGGGTTAAAGGCGTGCTTTACCATGCCCGACTTGGTTGACATTTTTACTGGCTACTGGTGATTGTATTTTTTAAATATGATTGTCTTATACATTTATTTTGTTTTATTTTGACACAGAGCCTCACTCTGTAGACCAGGCTGGCCTGGAACTCCCAGAGATTTACCTGCTTCTGCCTCCCAAGCACTGAGATTAAAGGTGTGCGCCACCATGCCCAGCTTGTCTACAATTTAAAAATCAAAATTAAAACAAATATTAAGCTGTGTTTATTATTATGATTCATTGGGGGTCAGAGAACAGCTGTCAGGCTTGCATCACTGAGTATCAAGTACCTTTACCTGGTAGGCCAGAAAAGCAAATTTTAACTAATTACACACCCAACAAATGAATTCTGTTTGCCTAGTGAGTACATCCATAGACTTCAAGGATAAAAGTCTTTCTTGATTCTCTTAATTACAAAAATTTTAATTATGTTTAAATATGTGTGTCTATGCATATGGTTGTGTTCTTGAGTTACAGTGCCTTCGGGATTCAGAAGGTGTTAGATACCCTGTAGCTGAAGTTATAGGTCCTTGTATGCTATCATGTGGGTACTGGGATCTGAGGCTGGGTCCTCTGCAAGGGCAGCAAGGGCTCTTAACAGCTGAGCCCTCTCCAGTCCCTTTATTGACTCCTGACTCCTGTCCCTCACCTTAAGTCCCCATCCCCTTGAAAGGCTGTCAAATAGCTATTATTTAAATAGCAGAACTTGTTAGATGTGATGGCAAAGGTCTTGGATCTAAGTTCTTGGGAGCAGAGGTCCTCAAAGCAAGTGCCAGGACAGCCAGAGATAAGTAGTGAGAGTCTATTCCCAAAGCAAAACCAAACAAACAAAAGCCCCCACAGAACTTCATTTCTTTTTTTTTTTTTTTTTTTGGTTTTTCGAGACAGGGTTTCTCTGTGGCTTTGGAGCCTGTCCTGGAACTAGGCTCTTGTAGACCAGGCTGGTCTCGAACTCACAGAGATCCGCCTGTCTCTGCCTCCCAAGTGCTGGGATTAAAGGCGTGCGCCACCACCGCCCGGCTCTTTTCTTTTTCTTTAAAGATTTATTTGTTTATACAGTGTTCTGCCTGAATGTATGCCTGTATGCCAGAGAGGGGACCAGATGTCATTCTGTATGTTTGTGAGATACCATGTGGATGCTGGGAATTGAACTCAGGACCTCTGGAAGAGCAGGCAGTACTCTTAACCTTTGAGCCATCTCTCCAGCCCTTAGATAGGGTCTTTATTGCTTTATTTTAACACCGTGAGCAAAAGCAACAAGGGGAGGAATGGGTTCGTCCGATCTTACAACTCTCGGGTCACACTCCATCCCTGAGAGAACTCAGCAGGAGCTGAAGCAGAGAGGCCATGGGAGTGCAGCTTACTGGTTTGTACCTCTTGGCTTGCTCACCTTGGTTGCTTCTAGCATTCAGGTGCGTCTTCCCAGGGTGGCCCCACCCACTGTGGGTGGGGCCCACCGACCTCAACCAATCATGCAAATGCTTGTAGACTTGCCTACAGGCCAATCTGGTGATGGCATTTTCTCAACTGAGGTTCTCTCTTCTCAGATGACTCTAGTTCCTGTCAAGTTGACATAAAACACAACAACAGCACAATAACTTCTTATTATGCTGCTGCTAGCCCTGCCTGCGCATCGTTAAACATGCTGAAGGGGAGAATAGCTGAACCGTGGAGGTCCTCACCGGATGTTGCTGCACCTTTGTGGAAAGCAGCATTAAGTGAGTTTTCGTTTGTGTCCCAACTAGATGGCTTTTTCCCCTCTTATTCTATATCCATAGTGCTGCTTTTTATTGGTGGCTGCTCACTGTTTAATTCCTCATACATCCTACACCAGGGATAAGGATGTACAACTGTCCAGCACAGAAGTTTTTAATTCCCCATAACATAAGGAGCTGGGGGTGTGGCTCAGTTGGCAGAGGGCTTGTCTAGCATACACAAAGCAGTGGGTTCTGTTCCCAGCACTGCATAAAATGGGCATCATTGTGCACACCAGTAATCCTAGCATTTAGAAAGTGGAGGCAGGAAGATCAGGAGTTCAAGGTCATCCTCAGCTATGTAGCAAGTTCCAGGCCAGTCTGATCAATATGAGACCACGTCTCAAAAAAAAAAAAAAAAACTCAAACAAGAAAACAAATGAATAAATCATATTTATTGAATAAATAACAAATCAAGCAATCATGTTTATTTATCTGTATCTGTGACTGGTTGAGATTGCCTTGGTCTTATGAGTTAGTCTCCTGACCGTCACTGTAGTGATATTTCATTTGTGTATTAGTAAATACAACTTACCTGAAGATCAGAGAGTAAAAAGCCCCACTGGTCAGCCTTACAGACCAGGCAGTGGTGGCACACACCTTTAATCCCAGTAGCCATACTAGTTTGCCATAGAAACTGGGCAGTAGTGGTGCATGCCTTTAATCCCAGTGCTAGAGAGGAATATAAAACAGGAAGAGACAAGTGTCTAAAGAGCTATTGGCATCAAGCCGACTCAAAGCAGCCAACATTCATTCTCAGAAAAACATGGCGGCATCATCGTGTGTTTCTGAGGATGGAAATGGAGGCCTCAAAGGAGACCCGAGCTCACATGGTGACAGAACTGAAGACTGTATTTAGGAGCTTATGGCTTTTTTGGAGTGGGGAGAGTCTTGTTTTGTAGGCCAGGCTAGCCTCAAACTCATGAATATCCTGGCCCAGCCTCTCTAGAGCTGGGATTATAGGTGTGTGCCACCTCCTTTGGCTGAAAAATTTAAAAATGTAGCATTTTTTTATTTATTCTTTGAGAATTTCAAACATGTGTGCAATGTATTTTGATCATATTTGACCTTCCAGCTCAACTTCATGGCTTATTTTTTTTTTAAAGTAATTCATGGAGTCCAGTTTGTGCTGCCTGTATGAACACAGGTCAGGTCTATGGGAGCATGGTAACCTACCAGGGGCCACATTCCTGAAGAAAACTGGTTCTCCTTCCCCTGACTGACATTGCCAATAGTTCCTCAGCTCCTGTGACGTCCCCCACCCACAACCTGCAGGCTGGAACATCCACGGGCTTGCTCTTGTGTAAGCAGCCAACAACAGCTGTTAAGTTCATGAGTATAGAAGTTCTATCATTCCACAAGAGACCGTTTCTCCTCCGTTTGCCTCAATTCCTGGCTCGTATGATCTTCCAATCTTCCTCAAGGGTCCCTGAGACTTGGGGGAGGGGCGGTATATCTGTCCCATTTATGGCTGAACACTGGTTCAATTTTACGTTGGGCTTTGAAAATGCTTCTCATATCAGCATAGGCTATAATCCCAGCAGTTGGGAGGCAGAGGCCAGAGGAGTAGGAGTTCAAGGTCATCCTTTACTACAGAGTGATTTAGAGGCCAGCCTGGTCAACTACCGCAGCAATGAAATCGGGAGCTGTTTGTTCCTGCACTGTTCCCATCACAACCTCCAATTCGGAGCTCTCTCTCTTTCTCTCTCTCTCTCTTCTCTCTCTGTGTGTGTGTGTGTGTGTGTTGTGCAGCCCAGAGGTTGACATCAGAGCTCCATCTTATTTAACTGGGCAGAGTCTCTCCATTGAACCCAGCTCTCAAACATTTCATTATTCTGTGAAGCCAGCCTGCTCTTGGGATCCATTGACTCTGCCCTCCACCCCCACCCCCAATGGCATCACAGGCCACACCCACCCAGCATTTGCCTAGTGCTGAGGATCTGAACCGGGACCTCACATTTGCATGAATTTCCTGGACCTCCCTAGTGCCAAGGTTGTTTTCTTGCCGTGGTTATTTCTCCTCCGCTGCCAATTATGTGTATGGAGAAGGACTCCAGGTTGTCTGGAGCTGGGGTTATAGATGGTGAGCTGCATTTGTGGGTGTGGAGAATCAAACCCAAGTCCTCTGGAAGAGCAGCCAGTGCTCTTAATCCCTGTACCATCTCCCTAGCTCCGAGGTAGTTTTATCTCGAAGTGATTCATTCTTGGGGAACCAGATGTCTGGGATGACCAACCAGGCATCAAAAGCTGTTGTTTTCCAGTAGTGTGGAAGCCAAAGGCCATGTTACCCCCACCATGCTGAGGTGGCTGGAACGGATTTTTTTTTTTTTAATCAGTTAGTTGAAAACACTCACCAGGAAAGAAAATTAAATAATAAGCCCTAAATGTATGCACAACTCAGCTCAAATAACTAATTCAGGTTGATTGTTAGCCTCTCTGTGGTTTTACACATTCTAAACAAAGCCACCACATGCCTACTTGAGAAGAGGGATATAAGAGAGAGACTGAGATTTAAATGCATACTCCCAGATGAACAGTTTTTAACTGTTTGATTGAGTCATAGTGAGAACACAGTTTGGCTGGAGCCAAACTGAGAGGTAGCTCAGTAGTTCAGAGGTTATTCTCACTGAGGACTGGGTTTGCTTCCCAGTACTGATGTCCAGCTGCTCACAACTGCTTCTAATGCCAGTTCCAGGATAACTAACACCCCCTCTGGCCTCCACAGGCACCTAAACACACAGACACACCACAAATACATAAATAATAAAAAATAAAAATAAGCCGGGCGTGGTGGTACATGCCTTTAATCCCAGCACTCGAGAGGCAGAGGTAGGCGGATCTCTGTGAGTTCAAGACCAGCCTGGTCTACAGAGTGAGCTCCAGAACAGCCAGGGGTACATAGAGAAGCCTTGTCTCAGAAAGAAAAAAAAAGAATCCTAATAAAATACTTTGTCTGCTTTATTAGACTAAGTCATTCAATTGCTATTTATTTGTTTCATTTTATTCTTTAAATTATGTATTTTATTTTACTTATTAAGACAGAGTCTCACATAGCCCAAGCTGACTTGTAACTCCCCAAGTAGCTGTGGATGACTTTGAACTTATGAGCATCTTGCCTCTATCTCCTGGGCTGGAGTGCAGCATCACATGAACCTGGGCTACATGATGCTCAGAATAGAGCCCAGGGCTTCATATACATGAGGTAAACATTCTACCAACCAGCAAAGATACCCTCAGGCCCAGATCTTAGTGGTTTTTTTTTTTTCTTTGTTTGTTTGTTTTTATTTTTAATGTTTTTACTTGGGAGGTAGAAGCAGGTGATTTCTGTGAGTTTGAGTCTGAGGCCAGCCTGGTCTATATATTGAGTTTCAGGCCAGTCAAGGCTACATAGCAAGACCCTGATTCATTCATTTTTTTCTCTCTCTCTTTCAGACAAGAGCTCTCTGTTATATACTTCTGGCTGTCTTGGAACCCACTATGTAGACCAGGCTGAACTTGAACTCTCAGAGATCCACCTGTGTCTGCCTTCCAAGTGCTGGGATTAAAGACGTGGAATACCACATTTGGCTGAAAGACTCTGTTAAAAAACAAAACAAGGGGCTGGAGAGATGGCTCAGTGGTTAAGAGCACTGGCTTTCCTTCCGGAGGTCCTGAGTTCAATTCCCAGCAACCACATGGTGGCTCACAACCATCTGTAATGAGATCTGGTGCCCTCTTCTGGCGTGTAGGCACACATGCGGCCAGAACGCTGTATACATAATAAATAAATAAATCTTTAAAACAAAACAAAACAAAACTGAATGTGTGTTTGTGCATGTATGTTCCATGGTGCATGTGTGGAGTGAAGTGTGATTAATAAAAACCCAGAGATAGAGACAGAGACGGGTTCAACCTGAAGGTCAGAAAAGCAAAACAGCCAGCTACTGGCTCTTACTTCTACCTCAGTCCGAAATGGCGATCCTGCCTCCAGGAGTCTCAGAATGAGACTGTGAGTGAGAGCTGTCTCTTCCTGTTTTATATTCCTCTCTAGTACTGGGATTAAAGGCATGCACCACTACTGCCCAGTTTCTATGGCAAACTAGTATGGCTACTGGGATTAAAGGTGTGTGCCACCACTGCTTGGTCTGTAAGGCTGACCAGTGGGGCTTTTTACTCTCTGATCTTCAGGTAAGTTGTATTTATTAATACACAAATGAAATATCACTACAGTGACGGTCAGAGTACAGTTTGCTAGAGTGGGCTCTCTCTTTCTACCATTGAATTCCAGGGGTCAGACTTGGTTAGACTTGGCAGCAAGTACCTCTACTTACTGAGTCATCTTGCAAGCCTACTATTGGTCTATTTAAAAATTCCAGTTCTTACTAAATTAGACCAGTGGGCTCTGATGAAAGTGCCAGAAACAGCTACGTCCAGAAGTCCAAACAATGTTCAAACCTGAGCTTATCACAAAATGTGGGTTGTTTTTTTTTTTTTTTCCTTTTTGGATTTTCGAGACAGGGTTTCTCCGTAGTTATTGGTGCCTGTCCTGGAACTAGCTCTTGTAGACCAGGCTGGCCTCGAACTCACAGAGATCCGGCTGTCTCTGCCTCCTGAGTGCTGGGATTAAAGGCATACACCACCACCGGCCAGTTCAAAACATGGTTTTTAAGGGCAGATCCAGAAAGAAGAAAAAGATGGCCTTGGCCATTTTCTTGCTTTATCCTCAGGTTCAGATAATCCTGAGGACGAAACTGATGATTTTCCCAGAAAACTGTGACAGACCCTGAAATGCTCACCTGGGGTCCCTGGCAAGCCTGTCCCTCAACACTGTCTCAGGACTGTGTTAGATCCCAGCAGCAGGAATCCCCTGGCTTAGCCCTGAAGCCGAAGCCCTGGCAGTCAGGGCCCTCTGAGCCGTGGTTCATCTGCCAGTGTTGAAGAGCTCAAACCAAGGCCCTGTGGTGATGCCTGGTGAGGTGGGCACCATTTTACAGTTTGACCTGAGGGGTAAGCCCCTCTTACCTCACACTGATTAAAATGGAGGCTATCTTTTGGACCCAGAGATGCTAAAAGCTTCTGGCCTTCTGTGGTGGTGAGCTTTATGCTTGATTGCCTATCGTGCCTAAAATAGCAGCCGGTAGTCATGGCATCTGTTGCGGTAAGAAGTTTGCTTCCACGGCTTTAAACCTGTACGTGAAAGACCACAGGGGCCCCAGACTGTAGCTCCTTAGTGGGATGCTTGTTCAGCAAGCTCAAGGTTCTGGTTCAGTTCCAAGCATCAAAAAAGGATTGTTTGACAAGAAGGATAACTAAGGGCATGACTTTCTCTTCTCCTCTCTCTCTCTCTCTCTCTTTAAATAGCGGGACTCTCAGTTCACATTTAGGAACATACCTGATGATGTGAGGCTTCATTCTCTCTGTATTTTAAAAATGTGAACACAAGCCGGGCGGTGGTGCCACGTGCCTTTAATCCTAGCACTTGGGAGGCAGAAGCAGGCAGATCTCTGTGAGTTCGAGGCCAGCCTGGTCTATAAAGCAAGCTCCAGGACAGGCACCAAAGCTTACAAAGAGAAACACTGTCTTGAAAAAACAAAATACCGGGGGCTGGAGAGATGGCTCAGAGGTTAAGAGCACTGACTGCTCTTCCAGAGGACCTGAGTTCAATTCCCAGCAACCACATGGTGGCTCACAGCCATCTATAATGAGATCTGGTGCCCTCTTCTGGCGTGCAGGCAACATGGAAGGAATGTTGTATACATAATAAATAAATCTTTAAAAAAAAAAAGAAAAGAAAAAACAAAATACCAAAAACTAAGCAAACAGAAAAATGTGAACACAAATCTTTGGTGCCTGTGGATGGCAATTACCTGCTGTGGTGTGAGGCCTACTGCTTTCAAGGACAGACATTGAACTGACTGCCCAAGAATAAAATAGTAGAAAACTGAAAGACTCTGCTAGCACCGTGAAGGGGCTCAAGAAGGGCCACACGCTATCGCCAACTCAGCTCAAATCAGATCCAATCTCAGACAATTCTTCTGGGCTTTAAAGGTCTGCAGGATAAGGGGCGAGTGCTGTGTGGTGCTGGGGACGGAGGTCAGTTGGTCCAGTGTTTGCATAGCATGCACAAAGCCCTGGATTTGATCCCCAGCACTGCAGAAAACCAGGCACGGTGGCACACACCTGTAACCCTAGCAGCTGCAGGAGAACAAGAAGCTCAGGTCATCCTCGGCTGCTGAGACCTTGTCACCAGCCTCGACTACGACAGGGACTTTACAAACATTAGTGCATTCAGATCCCAGGTGACTTAGCTAATGCCTGGTCAACAATGCAATGGGGGAGCCGGGCGGTGGTGGCGCACGCCTTTAATCCCAGCATTTGGGAGGCAGAGGCAGGCGGATCTCTGTGAGTTTGAGGTCAGCCTGGTCTACAGAGTTTGTTCCAGGACAGGCTCCAAAGCTACACAGAGAAACCCTGTCTCAAAACAAAAACCAACCAACCAACCAACCAACCAACCAACCAACCAACCAACCAACCAACTAAACAAACAAACAAAAAACCAATGCATTGGGGGATACGGGGAGGGAGCTGAGATGTCTCAGCAGGTGATGGTGCTTGCTGCCAAGACTAATAACCTGAATCTGGTTCCTGAACCTGTGTGGTGGAAGGAGAGAACAGAACTGGTTCCCACAAGTTGTCCTCTGACCTTCACATCTACGTCATGGCTGAGGCACACCTGTGCACACACACATACATACGTTACATACATGTAAAAAGAAAGCAAATTTTACTTTTAAAATATTTACTTTATTTCGTGAGTATTTGTGTTTGCTTGTATGTATGTCTGTGCCTGGTGCCACTGGAGGTCAGAAAAGGGCATCAGACCCTCTGGAACTGGAGTTAGAGGTAGTTGTCAGCCTGTCTGGGTTATGGGAACCGAACCTGAGTCCTCAGCCAGAGAGGCCAGTGCTCCTCACTGCTGAGCATTTTCTCCAGGAAACAAGTAACTGGATAAAGAGTGAGGCAAGGTCAGAGCTGCAAATGGTTGCCTGGGAGACAGGGTCTCCGGTAGCCCAGGCTAGCCTGAAACTCTCATTTATTTATTTATTTATTTATCTATCTACCTAGCTATTTATTTATTCACTTATTTTTTTTTTTATCTTTTAGGTTTTGGGTCTGAATCTCTCTATACAGCCATGGAAAACCTTTTACTTCTGATCCTCATACCGCTCCCTCGAAGGTGCTGAGATTCCAGGCTCTCACCAGTATAGCTGGTTTTATGCAATGCTAGGAGATGAATCCAGGCCCTCACACCTGTGAGGTGTTCAAGCTACCTTTTCAGTTTTGTGAGGAAGTGTCTTTTCTTACATAACTTGGCCTCCAAGTTATGGCAATCCTCCTGCTTCCACCTCCCCAGTGCTGGATTATGGACTGGAAAGATGGCTCAGGAGGTAAAGGCTTGCCACCAAGCCCGAAGACGTGAGTTTGATTCCTAGGATCCACTTGAAGGAAGGAGAAAATAGACTCCCAAGTGCTGGAAGTATAGGTGCATGTTGCCAAATCAGGCTATGGTCAACTTATTTATTTATTTATTTATTTAGTTTGGGTTTTTCTTTTCTCTTTCTTTCTTTTTTGGTTTTTTGAGACAGGGTTTTTCTGTGTAGCTTTGGAGCCTGCCCTGAACTAGCTCTGTAGACCAGGCTGGCCTTGAACTCACAGAGATCCGCCTGCCTCTGCCTCCCAAGTGCCAGGACTAAAAGCGTGAGTCACCACCACCCAGCAACTTCTACTCTCATGTCATAGCCATGTATACAACTTCATGCATCTATATAAAAGCCAGGCGCCACAGGTGACATTTGTGTTTCTGAGACTGACTCGCTTTGTTCACTGTGTGGGTTTCCATTTGCATCCATTTTCCAGACAGTGACACAATTCCATTTCTTCATGGCTGGAAAGAGATCCATGCTGGGCTGAGAGGTGGCTTAGTTGGTAGAGCAAGCGCCTGCCTAGCATGCATTCCTGGAGCCTTGGGTCCCTGCCCAACAAAGCATAAACTAGGCACAGTGGCATAGACCTAGGAGGTGTAGGTCTCTCCAGGTGTAGGCAGAAGGTTCAGAGGCTTAGGCTCAGGGACCAAGATCCCTATTAGGTCATTCCTGCAGGGATTACATGCCCAGATTTTTTTGTTTGACTGCTTTTGTTTTTAATGTGGGTTCTGGGGACCAGAGCCAGGCCTCCATGCTGGCTCAGCAAGTTCTTTTCTGACTGAGCCACCTTCCTAGCCCTGCTTCCTCTCATTTTTAAAGACAGGATCTCAAGGCTGGAGGACGGCTCAATGGGTAAGAGCACTGGTCACTCTTCCAGAGGACTGGAGTAAAGAGTCCCAACTCCTACATGCCGGCTCACAGCGGATCTAACTCCAGTCCCAGGAGATCTGAAGCCATAGGCATGTGCAAGGTGCACAGACATACATGCAAGCATAACACACACATATATAAAATAAAAAATAATGAATCTTTAAAAAGAACCCTCTTGGGGGCTGGAGAGATGGCTCAGTGGTTAAGAGCAGTGCCTGCTCTTCCAAAGGTTCTGAGTTCAATTCCCGGCAACCACATGGTGGCTCACAACCATCTGCAATGAGGTCTAGTGCCCTCTTCTGGCCTGGAGACATACACACAGAAAAATATTGTATATATAATAAATAAATAAATATTTAAAAAAAAGAACCCTCTTGTAAAAATACGACTGGCATATGAGAAGTGCGTGATAAAGACCAACTATTAGAGACTTCACATCTCAGCTTCATCACCTCTGAAATGCGTTTCTGTACCACTCTGAACACATACAAATATTATTGAACCCCCCAAACATACACACACATATATATATTCATGTACCCCCAACACACACATATTTATTTATACACACATATATATACTCATGCGCACCTCCCCCACAGGAACACACACACATATACACACACACATTCATACTCACCCCCTGCCCCACTCACACCCTCCCCCACACCTACCCCCTGCACAACTAACTCCTCCTCTCCCCCCCCCACATACACCACTCTCAAAAACATAAAAACATACTGAGAAGTATTTCATGACGGTTACAATCACAAATCCTGCTGAAATTACAGGTCCCTGCAGTTAGCACTGTCCTGTCCCCGTGTCACAGGCTGAGAGCCAGTAAAGGCATCTGCCTCTGCTACATCACGTGTGTGTTCTCCGCTTCTAACTGATTCCAGGGCCTGGGAATCCCATCTGACCCCTAAGGGGCTTCTCTAATGCAGTCAGGAGAAGATGAGACCCTGAATCAGCTCTGAAGTCAAAGGCTGGACAAACCTGGGATGAATTAGAACCGTCAGAAAGAAGCTGCCTCAGTTCCCTGTTCTCATAGTCCCTCGAGTGTACCTACCGCGAAGCCAGCGATGTTTGCCCTTGAGGAACAGGGCTAGGGAGGCAGGGCTGGGGCCAGAACCCGGAGGAAAGAGCTGTTTGAGAGGCCATTGCTGCTCACGGGCATGCTCTCCAGGGCTTGCTCAACCTGCTTTCTTTTACCACCCAGGACCACCTGCCCAGGGGTAGCACCGCCCCCAAGTGGGCGGAGCCCTCTCACATCAATTCTTAATCCCGTAAGTGCACTAGAGGCTTCCTTACAGGCCAAGCTGGTAGAGGCATTTTCTCAATTGCGGTTTCCTCCTCTCAAATAGCACTCACTGTGTCAAGGTGACACAAAACGAGACACCACAGTTGGTGAGCTCCAAGTTTAGTGAGAGACCCTACCTCAAAACAAGATGGATGACCTGGCATGAAGGTTCATACCTATGATCCTGGCACTTCGGAGGCAGAGACAGGCAGATGTCTGAGTTTGAGGCCAGCCTGGTCTACATAGTGAGTTCCAGGACAGTCAGGGCCACCCAATGAGACCCTGTCTCAAAATAATAATAACAACAATAATAATAACACACAGGCACACATGTATACACATACACACATGCACATACGCATACACATGTGCACATACATGCACACAACCTTAGATGCTGAACAGGGCTGGAAACCTTCTATTTTTTTTCCTTTCACCAGAAAAGGTTTTAAATAAGCACTGTATTATAAATATACATATATATGATATACCTATATACACACATATATATGATATACATACATCCATGTGTGTGTGTTTGTCCGTGCCCCTCCTGCATGCCTGGTGCCCACAGAGGCCAGAAGAGTACATCAGATCCCTTAGAACTGGAGTTACAAATGTTTGTGGGGGCTGGGACTCAAACCTGAGTCCTCTATGAAAGCAGCAAGTGATTTTACCCTTTGAGCTATTCCAGCTGTGCAATATTTTTATATCACATTTTATTTATGATGCATGTGTGTGTGTGTGTGTGTGTGTGTGTGTGTGTGTGTGCCAGAGAACAACTTTCGGGAGTTTTTCGGGATGTGGGTCCCGGGGTTTTGAACTCAGATCATCAGGCTTGGCAGCAGGCACCTTTATTGGCAGAGCCAATTCTCAGCCCCAATCTTATTATTTTTATATTTTTGCCCACCAGCCTCAGCTAAAAGGAAGGAAGGGTGCAGTTTTGATTTGCACAAGAATGGTGTTTGCCTAAAGCTCGGCAAAAGATCACGGGTGTAACCAGAGGAGGGGGAAATCAATCAATCATTCCTTTCTTGATGGCTATTTTAAATATTTAGCTGAAATTGTCCTCATCTGTGCGTAGCTGTTTTCTCTGCAAACAGCCTTAACCCTTGTGCTCACACACAATACGGGGAGGCGGGCCCCAGCTGCCGGCCCCCTCTTGTGTTTTCAATTTAAAGGGTCTCCTAGATCATTCACACAAACATGGACAGAAATACGCAACTTGTGAATTGAGAGAGCAGTAGTTTTGACTCATAAAATCCTTTGATAGTTAAGCCATCTGGTCAGAGTGAAGCTTCGCATAAAAGAGGTCCAAGTAAGGTCAAAGGGCACCCTCTCCGAGGGTCAAGGGGCCCCGGCAGAGTTTGCTCCAGTGGACTGGGCTAAAAGGATGCCTGACAAATTATTGCACATTCCATAGCTTTTTGCGTAAGTATTTGATTACAGTGGGCAGGAATGTTGTTGATATTTCTAACCTGTGTGGGGGAGGAGAGGGAGGCAGGGCTGTGTCCCCAAACGGTTTTTCTGCCCATCTTTGGGTTTCCTGGCCACAGCCAGGTTTGCAGGATGTGCTTTGGGCCTTATCCCTCTTCTGTCCTATGGCTGGCTTTGACAAGGGGGTCCAGAGAGAGCTGCCTCTCCCTTGGGAGAGAAAGAAGCACACAGCTCATCCGTGGGTGTTCCAGAAAATTCCTGCTGCTGTTTCTCTGGGCGATTAGCAGTAAAGGAGGCAAGAGGGGTGTTGTTTCTGGTGTGAATGTCAACAGAGCTGTGCATATTTACGGCTGTGTCTCTCGAAGGGGATCTCAGACAGAGAGGGATTTGAGGTGATTGAGTGCGGTTCTTTTCCAGGTTTGGGCCAAAGCTCTGGAGGGAGCCACTTGATTTTACCGGTCTTGGATAACAGTACAGTAGCTGAGTTGGGTAGCAGGAATTTGAACGGCTCTGGTCCACCAGTGGCATGTTCCTGGAAGGATGCTCTGCTACAGCAGAAGAGGGGGCTGTTTGTTACAGTGACATCAAAGTGACACTTTTCCCTTTAGACATTTTTGGTAATTTTTCCAGCTTTCTGACTGGGAGGAAGTAGAGGTGGAAACCAATGTGTCCCCCTAGGCCCAAGAGGAAGTGCTTCTATGGCTGATCCCTCCCCCAGCAGTTGGGGATTCATTGTGGTGGGGGGAGCCAGGCTGTGGGGAGTACCCTTGTCACCCTGGGGAGAGCTGGAAAGTCTCCTGGGACTCTCTAGTTTACTCATGTGATATAAAGCAGATAAGGTAAAATTAATTCTTTTTTTTTTTCTTTTTCTTTTTGCAGTGCTGGAGTTTCAAACAAGGGCCTTGTACATGTTAAGCAAGTACTCTGCCACTGAGCCACACCCCCTAAGCTTAAATGTTACCATTTTATTTTAGTTTATTTATGCTTTTATTTTATTTTATGCATATGGGTGTTTTGCCTGTGGAGACCAGAAGAGGGCGGTGGATCCCCAGAACTGGAGTTAGAGATGGTTGTGAGCAGACATGGGGGTGCTGGGAATTGAACCTGAGTCTGCTGGAAGAGCAGCCAGTGCTCTCAACCGCTGGGTCAACTCTCCAGCCCCAAAGGTCACCGTTTTCAAATGCACAGGTTGGTGGCATTTATACATTCACAATCAAGAGTGAGAGGACTGGGGAGATGGCTTGGTGGTAAAACACTGTGTGAGCAGGAGGATGGGAGTCGAGATTCCCCAAGCCACATAAGTGCCTATCATTTATGTATATATAGTGAGAGACCGTGAGAGGAGCCATGTCAGCGAGCTCTGGGTTTGATTGAGAGACCCTGCCTCAATGAATACAGTGGGAGAGAGGACCAATAGTGACTTGTGATATCACAGGCATGTGCCTACCCATCTACACTTGCTGTGGTGGTTTTGAATGAAAATGGCCCTCCTATAGGCCATGGGGAGTGGCACTATTAGGAGGGGTGGCCTTGTAGGAGTAGGTGTGGCTTTGCTGGAGGAAGTGTGTCACCGTGGGTGTGCTTTGAGGTCTCGGATGCTCAAGCCAGGCCAGTGTCTCTCTTCCTGCTGTCTGCCTATGCGGATAAAGAACTCTCAGCTACCTCTCCAGCACCAAGTCTTCCCCGGGTGCTGCTATCCCTGCCATCCATGTCACCTCTGAACTGTAAGCCAGCCCCAATTAAATGTTTCCTATGAGGGTCGCCGTGGTCATGGTGTCTCTTCACAGCAATAGAGACCCTAAGACATATGCAAACTCGCATAGACACAAGGCACACAACACATATATACACAAGAAGGAAAAGAAGGCGCTGGGAAATTACTTCCTAGATCTGCTAGGTCTGTCTTACACAAACAAAATCTGGTATGAAATGAATGCAGACACATGCTAAGGGTGCTAAGATGTCTGGGGGGTGGGGCACAGTGTGAATAGGTGACAGTGTGAATAGGTGACAATGAACAGAACCATCATACCACTGTGGCACAGGCCTGTCACCTCGGCTGGCACTCAGGAGGCTGAAGCAGGCAAGTCATGATTTCAAGGCCAACACGAACACACAGTGAGTTCAAGGCTAGCCTGGGCCATGTAGAAAGACTATGTGGGGGGTTGGAGATTTTACTGCTGCCAATGAGGATGGTACAGATCACCATAGTTCAGGGTTTCTCTGTGCAGTCCTGGATGTCCTGGAACTCACTCTGTAGGCCAGGCTGGCATTGAACTCATAGAGATCCACCTGTCTCTGCCTCCTGAGTGCTGGCCTTAAAGGCTTGCGCCATCATGGCTGCTACTGGGAAGCCACAACAACTCTTATCGGCAGGCAACAGGAAGTGAACTGAACTAGGTGTAGCCTGAGCTTAGGAAACCTTGAAGCCCTACCCACACAGTGACACACTTCCTTCAACAAGGCCAGACCTACTCCAACACGGCCACACCTCCTCATAGTGCCACCCCATTTGGTGGTCATTTCTTTCACATCACTCCAGGCCCTTTCTGAAGGGCACCAAGCCAGGAGTGTGCTCTTACAGACTGACCCAGGGATGGCACATTTGAGCATCTCAGATTTACGCACCAGGCTTTAACTTGCAGTGTGTCCAGCCCCCAGTTATCACGTGTCACACTTGCTTTGGAGAAGGCCACAGCCCCACCTCACCCCCTGTGGTGTCATTTGTCACCAGGAAAGGCATGTTTAGATGACATGCCAGCCCTCCCCATTTCATCCAGGGCTCCCTGGCTCTCCGCCCACTTCTGACACTTCATCCAGAGCTCTGGGGTCACCTGTTCAAAGAGTTGGAATATTCTTAGTCAAGTTGTGCTACTTATCAGAGTCTCAAGGTCTCCCTGGCCTATAGTAAGATCTCTGAGACAAGTTGTCGAAAGAATGGAAGATCTATTCTTTTGTGATGGCCCACTTCTGACAATTTTGCTAGCTTTTTTTTCCCCCACAAGAAGGAAACAATTGGGGGCTGGAGAGATGGCTCAGAGGTTAAGAGCACTGACTACTCTTCCAAAGGTCCTGAGGTCAATTCCCAGCAACCACATGGTGACTCACAAACCATCTGTAATGAGATCTATCACCCTCTTCTGGTGTGCAGAATGTTGTATACATAATAAATAAATCTTTAAAAAAATTTAAAGATTTATTAATTTATTTTATGTATGAGTGCCCTATCTGCTTATACACCTTTATGGCAGAAGAGGGCATCAGGTCCCACTACAGATGGTTGTGAGGGGCCACATGGGTGCTGGGAATTGAACTCAGGACCTCTGGAAGAGCAGCCAGTGCTTTTAACCGCTGATCCATCTCTCTAGCCCCCAAACAGATTTTCTTTTCAAGTTCTTTATTCATATGTGTATGTGTGAGAGCCTGCATGTATTTGTGTGCACCATGTTCATACAGGTGGCCAGAAGAGGGTGTCAGATGCCCTGGAAGTGGAGTCGTGAGCCTTCATATACACGCTGGAAATTGAACCTGGGTCCTCTGGAAGAGCAGCCAGTGTTCTTACCAACTGAGCCATGTTCCCAGCCCCTAAATACATTTTAAGACTGCATGTGTATGCACAGGTCAGAGGACAAGCTCAGGTGTCACTCTCAGAAACCATGTCGACATGTGAGAACGAGACTCCCTAGCCTGGCACTTACAGATTAGCCTAGGCTGGCCCATGACCCCCAGGGCTCCGCCTTTTTTTCCCTCCCCAGTGCTGGGCTTACTGGCTCATACCCCCACCCTATGGGTCCTGGGGAGTCAAATCAGGTCCATGAACTTTTAAGATATTTACTTTATGGACTGGGCTATACTCCCCTCCCTTCCTAACCCGTGTGTGTGTGTGTGTGTGTGTGTGTGTGTGTATTTTATTGAGACAGAGGTCTTATGTAGACCACACTAATGTGATTCAGTTCAGTTGTAACAGTGAATAGAAAGGCTGTGTTCATAGTATTTGCTTAGTGACACAGCTGGAGAAATGACATGGCTGTCTGGCGTGTTCACTGTTCATGCATAAGAACCAGGTTCAGTTCCCAGCTCCTACATCAGGGGAGTTACTACATGGAACTCCAGTTCCAGGGCATCTAACACCCTCTCCTGGTCTCTGTGGGCACTGCATACATGTGGGGCACATAGACAGGTTTATACATACAGACATTTAAAAAAAGTCTTTGCATCCCAGGACTAGGGAGGCAGAAGCAGGTGGATCTCTGTGAGTTTGAGGCCAGCCTGGTCTACAGAGTGAGTTCCAGGACAGCCAAAGCTACCCAGAGAAACCCTGTCTTGGAAAACAAACAAACAAACAAACAAAAAAAACTGGGGACTGGAGAGGTATGGCTCAGGGGTTGAGAGCATGTTGGAAAGGACCCGGGTTTGATTCCCACAACAGGCAGCTCACAAATGCTGTAACTCCTACCCCAGGGGATTTGACACCCTTCTGACTTTCTCTCTCTTTCTCACACACACACATGCACACGCACACACACACACACACAATATTCGCTTGGTGAATAAGTAAATTTCCAAAAAGCTGGGCATGGTGGTTCACACCTGTCATCCCAGAACTTGGAAAACTGAGGCAAGAGGACTGTCAGCAGTTCAAGACCAACCTGGGCTATCTTGTGACACACACACACACACTGAAGGAGGGAGGGAGGAAAGGAGGAAGGGAGACTGACTTCAAGAGCTCTGTAGCCCAGGCTGGCCTCAAGCTCACAGAGATCTGCCCGCGTCTGCTGGATTAAAGGTGTGTGCCACAAACCCCAGCTACTCAAGAAGGTCTTTACAGGCTAGTCACAGTGGGTGCTTCTGGGCTGGGACCCTGGATGACTGTGACAATATTGACGTGTGGCTCTCTGAACTTTTTGAATATTGAATTATATGAGTGGACTATCTCTTTAGCCAATGGTTCTCAGCCTTCCTAATGCTGTGACCCTTTAATATAGTTCCTCATGCTGTGGTGACCCCAACCATAAAATTATTTCATTCCTATTTCATAACTGTAACTTTGCTACTGTTATGAACTCTAATCTGGTATGCATGATAACTAGTATGGGACCCCCACAAGTGAGAACCACTGCTTTAAATAAATAACCCCGAGGGCCAGTGAGGTGGCTCACTGGGGAAGGGCACTTGCTGTACGTGCCTAACCCCTTAAGTTCAATTCCCAGAACCCATATAGTGGGAGGAGAGACCCAGTCCTTGAAAGTTGTCTGACCTCCACACACACTTCCTGTGCCCCCCCAACAAATAAATGGAATTAAAAAAATTCAAAATGATAGGGCTGGAGAGATGGCTCAGTGGTTAAGAGCACAAGCTGTGCTCCCAGAGGTCCTGAGTTCAATTCCCAGCAACTATATGGTGGCTCACAACCATCTATAATGCAATCTGGTGCCCTCTTTTGGCCTGCAGGCATACATGCAGGCAGAGCACTGTATACATGCTAAATAAATAAATCTTAAAAAAAAAGGAACCTGCATGTCCTCAGAATGACACATTTAAAAAAAAAAATTCAAAATGAACAGAGGGCATGGAGATGGCTCAGCAGGCAAGGGCGCTTAGTCAGAAACCCGGCTCACTCCCGGAAAACCACAGAGGTGGAAGCAGAGAGCTGATGCCTAACGGTTGTCCTCTGGCCTCCACGTGTGTGATACACACATCCACACACCACTAAATAAAAAAAAATTATTTAAAAAATTAATGTGATGGGGCTGGAGAGATGGCTCAGCGGTTAAGAGCATTGCCTGCCCTTCCAAAGGTCCTGAGTTCAATTCCCAGCAACCACATGGTGGCTCACAACCATCTGACATGAGGTCTGGTGCCCTCTGCTGGCCTTCACACAGACAGAATACTGTATACATAATAAATAAATAAATATTTAAAAAAAATTAATGTGATGAGAGCCATTTTTTCGACATCCTCTCCCAGCTTTTGAGACTGATTCGTGTAGCCTCAGATTCACCACATAGCCAAGGATGACCTTGAATTCCCGATCCTATCCTCTTGCCTCAGCTTCCAGAGTGCTGGGGTGACAGGTGTGGGCCACTGTGCCTGGCTTTTGCTTTGTTGGGGAAGGTGCCCTGGCCTTCTTGTACACTCTGCTAATCAAGTCACATCCCCAGCCCCTCAGCTATAAGTTAAAAAACAAACAAACAAAACATAAGACTTCTGTCTTCTGGTTGAACCTGTCAGATCTTTTTCTTCTTAGAAATATTAAAATATATCAAGAGAATGCAAGTGAATCACCCGATCCCATTTCCTCAGGGGCAGTGACTGTGCCTTTAGGGCGTGTGTGTGTGTGTGTGTGTGTGTGTGTGTGTGTGTGTGTGTGTGAACTCCATTAAGTGCTATTAGGCACCCTAATCTTCTCGAGACAATTAATGGGTGTTCACGAAAGACAGGAGGATTTTAATGACTTGTGAACAGAAAGTGCCGATTTATGGGCTGGGTAAAAAATGCTTATTCAGAAGTAAAGTTAGGGGTCACTAACAAAGGGATAATTTGAGTTAGTCATTTGTCACAGGTGAAAGGTTGTATGAGTACATGTGTGGCTATGTGTGTGGACATGAGCATGGACGGGGCCAGAGGTCAGCATCAGGTATCTTCTTCAGCCCTTATCTCTTCAAATGAGTCACTGAGCCTGGAGCCATGGATTTGGCGACTCTGTCTGGCCAGTGTGCATCGTCCATCTGCCTGTTTCCTCGCGTTAGGATTCTAGGTGGGGCATGTCTGCACCCAGCTTTTCCATGGGTGCTGGGGGGGATGTACTCCAGTTCTCACGAATGTGAGATGAGCACTTTACTGACGGAGCCACCTTCTTGAAGCTGGGGTTGGAAAGCGGAAGGGGCGAGTGTAGGGGGAAGAAGCCTGGGAGCATGGAGAAGGCCTCCGGGATGGCCCAGGGCGGGACATGGAGGAGTGACGGACTCCACGTGCACCTTTCTCCCACCCACAGAGCAAGCCCCGCTGCTGTTTACCCAGAGAGCGATCAATCAAACAGTGGGGAACGCAAACTTGGAGCCCAAAGCTGGCGACAAAAACTGGACCCCAGCCTCCGTCCGAGGAACGAGGGGGCTCTGGAGCCGAGGCTTCTTGTTTGTTTGCTTGACTTGGTTTTTGGTAACAGGGTCCTGCTATGTTGTCGTGTTGGCCAATAGAATGAATATGTATTAAAAAGGGGTTTTCAATTGATTTACACGATACCATCTAAGACCAGCAACAATGGCTGTCTCCTACTGAAGAGCCGAGAACACTGTAGCTGCTTGGTCTACAAGGCTGGATGCTTCAGCAGGCCCAGCTTGGCCCTGCAGGCCTGGAGGATTCCTGGAGAGTCGCTGGTCTTCAGTCCACATCGGATGACTGAAGCCATCAAGAATGAGCATTGGCTGCAGCAGCAACGATCAAGAGCTTTGCCTGCTTAGGTTTCTGTCCGGCTGCCATGTTTAGGGTGGGTCTTCTCACTTGAATTAAACCGATGGAGGAAATCCTCACAGGTGCCCTCGGCTGTTTGTTACTCGATTCCAGATCCAGTAAAGTTGACAAAACAGTGTCAACACTGTAGCCGAGGCTAGCCTGCTGCCTCAGCCTTTTGGAGGAGGGTAGATCCAAGAGATTCTTCCCTTGTGTTTCAGTGCAACAGAAACCACAAGCAAGTTTGGTTCCCAGTGCCTGCACCTGGAGGCTCTCAACTCTAGCTCTCTGGAATATGGCGCCCTCTTCTGGCCTCCGTGGGCACCTGCATTCACAACATATACATAAATAAAAATAAAATGTTTTGTTTTTTTATTTTTTTTTTCCAGACAGGGTTTCTCTGTGTAGCTCTGGCTGTACTGAACTTGCTCTGTAGGACAGGCTGGCTTCATACTCACAGACATCCTCCTGCCTCTGCCTCCCGAGTTTCGGGATTAAAGGTGTATGCCACCAAAGCCATGATAATAAATCTTAAAAAACAAAACTCAGACAGGGGAGTGGAGGGGAAGGAAAGGAGAAAAAGAGGCAAGCAATGAATCTAGTGGTTCAGCTCTGTAATTCACATAAAAGAACGACGTGAACTAAGAACAGGCCACAGGTAGTCACAGAGTCCCTGCAAGCAGTTCCTCCCTCCACCCATCGAAGTGAGGCAGTCAGCGCTAGTGCCTCAGAGTCCATGTCATTCCTCAGCTAGCATTGTGCTGAAGCTGAGGAACTTATGGGGTGTGTGCAGAGGGTGGTCACTTCCTACTCTTCTTCCTCCCTGAGGTATGAACTGTGATAATAGCCACAAATAGGCATGGTTTGGTTGTTGGGTGGATGCAAACCCATGCCAGGCAGTAAAACATTTTCTTGCCTCCTGTCCTATACAAAAATAAAATAGAATAAAGAACTTAAATTAAAATTAAAAAAGGGGGCTGGAGAGATGGCTCAGAGGTTAAAAGCATTGACTGCTCTTCCAGAGGTCCTGAGTTCAATTCCCAGCAACCACATGGTGCCTCACAACCATCTGTACTGAGATCTGGCGCCCTCTTCTGGCGTTCAGGCAAACATGTAGACAGAACACTGTATATAATAAATAAAAATAAATAATGTTTTCATTTTTTTTAAACCTTTTTTTTTTAAATATATTTATTTATTTTTATTATGTATACAATATTCTGTCCGTGTGTATGCCGCAGGCCAGAAGAGGGCACCAGATCCCATTAAAGATGGTTGTGAGCCACCATGTGGTTGCTGGGAATTGAACTCAGGACCTTTGGAAGAGCAGGCAATGCTCTTAACCTCTGAGCCATCTCTCCAGCCCCTAATGTTTTCATTTTACAAAAAAAAAAATGAGGACTAAGCCAGAAGAGGATAAAATGAGCAAAAATTAGTTGAGCAGATAGCAGACATGAAGGACATCGAGGTCTTTGCTTCAATGGGGCTGAACTGACTGTGGTGGTTTGAAAGAAAATGGTCCCCAAAGAGAGTGGCACTCTTAGGAGGTGTGGCCTTGTTGGAAGAAGTGTGTCACTGTGGGGGCGGGCTTTGAGGTCTCTTTTGTCGAAGCTTCCCTCAGTGTGATTGCCAGTTGGCTTCCTGTTGCCTGCAAGATGTGGGACTCCAGCTGTTTCTCCAGCACCACATCTGCCTGCACGCTGTCATACTTGCCATCATGATGATAACGGACTGGACTTCTGAAACTGTAAGCGAGCCACCCCAATTAATTGTTTTCCTTTATAAGAGCTGCCACGGTCACAGTATCTCTTCACAGCAATACATTGACTCTCTGTTACCTCAAGCTGGAAGAGGGACCCCAATGCGTGGCTAGTTAAAACAATTACACTGTTGGCATCTTAGCTCAGTGTAATTGTTGAGGGACATTTTCTTTCTTTTACAAAAAAAATCTGATCTGTTTACTTTTATGTGTGTGGTGTTTTGCCTGCAGATATGTCTGTACAGTGCATGTATGCCTGGTGCCTCGGAGACCGGACGGTGGTGTCAGATTGACTCAAACGGTGTTGAGGCCCCGTGGGCAACTTCATGAAACCTTGTTTACAAATTAAAAGAAAAAGGAGGTGTGGGGGACACAGCTTAGTGTTGGAGTGCTTGCTGGCACATGTGAGGACCTGGGTTCAAAACCTACATCAGCAACAAAACAAAACTTTAAAACTCCCAAACCCCAAACAAAACTGGAATTCTGGCATTGCTGTAGGGCAGTGTGCTGTGTTGCCCCACCATCGTCCCCCAGCTTCTCTGGAGTAACCATAACATATTCGCTAGAATGAAGAAATTAGCATCAGTACAAAAATAAAAACCTGGGGCTGGAGCACTGGCTGCTCTTCCAGAGGTCCTGAGTTCAATTCCTAGCAACCACATGAAGCCATAGATGGCTGTGAGCCGCTCTATGGGTGCTGGGAACTGAACCCAAGTCCTCTGGAAGAGCAGCCAGTGTTTTTCATCATCTCTCCAGCCCAAGAGCAGAACTACTGTGGTACATTTCTCTGGAGTCCACCCAGAGCCCAAGTGATAATGCCGGGTCCTCAGCGGGGTGGGATGGGGTGGAGTGGGGTGGGCGAGGACCAATAACAACAGTAAGTGACTTATCTATGTGGCCCATATATGAAGGTTCAAATAGAAAGTTCCAGGGCTTCAGAGGACCAGGTGTGCCAGACCAGCTGGCAGAGCAGGTGAGGCACATCAGCACACTGTTGCTTTGTTCACCAGGCAGTAGAGGAAATAGGAGATTTGTCATAACACCGAGTCATTTCCCCCTGTGCCTTCTGACCACCCAACTCGGTGGCCACAGCCCTTGGAAGCCACAGCAGAGTCACTTAGTGACACCTTAAGGGGAGGTGGAGTACTGGCAGTTTACCCACTCAGAGGCCCCTCCTCAGGGGCGTGGCCACACAGAAATAAGAGACTAGACTTTGAGTGAGCATCAGGTGATGCCTGAGGAAGCTGTGGCTGTGGCTTAGCAGGCAGAGCATTTGCCTAGCATGCATGAAGCTCTGGTTCCATCTCTAACACCTTTAATCCCAGCCCTCAGGATGCAGGGGCTAGCCCCGTCTACATAGTGAGTTTCAGGCCAATAAGTGCTATATAGTGAAACTCTTTCCCAAAATAAATGCAATAAGAAATCAAGCAGATCAAACTTTAAGAGATTGCTGAAGGACAGCAGCGGCTTCCCTCCCTCAAGGCCCCTCTTCTTCTTCTTCTTCTTCTTCTTCTTCTTCTTCTTCTTCTTCTTCTTCTTCTTCTTCTTCTTCTTCTTCTCCTTCTCCTTCTCCTTCTCCTTCTCCTTCTCCTTCTCCTCCTCCTCCTCTTCTTCCTCCTCCTCCTCTTCCTTCTTCTTTTGACACAATGAGCTCTGTCTGCAGATCTGTCTACTCATTTGATTGTGGTTTTCCAGCTCTCCCAGCCCTTCCGGATCACCATCTTGTTCCACTGTCAAGATTTACATTTAAATGTGGGAGTCTGGGCAGCCATGATAGGAAATCGATGGAAATGGTTCCCTCTTGGCCAATTGCAAGTAGAGTCATCACCGAAAACCAATTGTGCTGGCAGCGTCAGGTCACAGGGAGCACACCCTGTCCCATTAGAGGTCCAGCATTTGCTGAGTCCTAGGATCTATGGACAAGTGATACTTTATGTTGCTTGAGTGAGTCAAGGGATGTAGGATAAATTCCCAATACTCTTGGTGCAAAAAGCCCAAAATTTTAATAGCATGCCTTTTGGATGGTTACTATAAAAATTTTGCATTCAAGTGGCCAACTTTCAAATGAGTTGATGTTTACAAAGCTTACTGTGTTGTTGATTGAGGGTTGGTGGATTTTACGGCTGTATGTTGACACCTCATTCAAAACCTAGTAGGATATGGTGGCTCTCACTGTAATTTCAACAGCTGAGAGGCAGAGACAGGAGGATCGCAAGTCCAAGGCTAGCCTCATCTACATAGTGAATTCCAGGATAACCTAGACTATGTGCGTGCGACACTCCCATCTCCAACCTCTTCTCACAAAAGAACACTCAGTAATTTGAGGGTTTTTTTTTTTTTTTGACAGGGTCTCACTATGAAGAGTCTTGAATTTGGCAATCCTCTTAACTCAGCTTCCTAGGTGCTGAGATTATAGGCATTTACCATCATGACCAGCTGAGATTAAGTTATATGTGTATGTGTGTGTATCTGTGTGTATGTGTGTCTGTTTCTGTGGGTGTGTGGGTGACGTGCCTGTATGTGTGTGGGTGATGTTCATGTATGTGTGTTTGTGCATGTGTGCATGCATGGGTGTGTCTGCACACATGTGTGTGTGTGTGTGTGTGTGCATTCGTGCACATGACACAGCTTGTGGAAGTCAGAGGACAACCTGCAGGAGTTGCTGCTCCTCTTCTTAATGCTATGTCGGTCCCCAGGCTCGAAAACTCGCATCACCAGGCTTGGTGGCAAATAAACCCATTGAACCATCTGCATGGCTTGAGATTTTAAAAATATCATCACAATGCAAAACTGTGGTTCTAGACAGACAGTGGGTAGGGGGAGGCAGAGCCCCAGCCATGCTCACACGTGGAGGTCTGAGGACAACTTGCAGGAGTGTATCCTTCCCTTCCATCGTTCGGGTTCCAGAGATTTTGATTAGGTCATCTGGCTTCGCGGCAGGTGTCTACCCACTGAGCTGGAGGGACAGCCCTCTCTACCTTGGTTTTTCGGGACAGGGTTTCTCTGTAGCTTTGGAGCCTGTCCTGGAACTAGCTCTGCAGACCACGCTGGCCTCGAAATCAGAGATCTATCTGCCTCTGCCTCCTGAGTGCTTGGATTAAAGGTGTGTGTACCACTGCCTGGCTTCTACCTTGTTTTTGAGTCAGGGTCTCTTGCTGAACCAGGAGCTTGTGGTTTCAGAGAGAGTAAAGATCCAGGGAGCCCTAGTTCCCTGTCTGACCTTCTGGCACCAGGGCTCCCCTCTGAGCATCTCCTGGACCCCCCCCCCCAGTAGACTTTTACAAACTTCTCCTCTGATGTCATGAAGCTGCTAATGCTGTAGTGTGATCTGCTTGTCTAAATTAACACAGAAGCAAGAGCCACAAGCATGCGCAGAACCTTTGGCCCAGGAATTCAATTTTGGGGAATCCCGCGGAAAGAAATAATCCTATCCACAGTAAGTGCTTTGTGCATTCAGGTGAAGCATTCTTTTTAATTACACATCTAGGGGGCTGGTGAGAGGCACCTGAGTTTGATCCCAGCATCCAGGAGGAGCCAGGTGTAGCAGTGCCAAACTGTGCCCCTGACCTGGGCTCGGGGAGCCGGGAGAACCCCTGGGGCGGCAGTGTGGCTGAGCTCTGTGTTCAGTGGCGGGGTTTGCTTCACTGGAAAGACGACAGCTCAGTGGTTAAAAGCGAGTACTGCTCTAGTTTGGTTCCCAGCACCCACGCGAGGTGGCTCACAGCCGCCCCCGTAACTCCAGCTCTGGGGGCTCTGAGGCCCCTTGCCTCACAGGCATCTGCTATCATATGCACATAGACCCCAATCAGGTGTAAGGAAAAAACGTTTTTTCTTTCTCTTTTGTTTTTTGGTGACAGGGTTTCTCTTTGTAGCCCTGGCTGTCCTGGAACTCCCTCAGTAGACCAGGCTGGCCTCAAACTCAGAGATCATCTGCCTCCACCTCCCGAGTGCTGGGATTAAGGGCGTGTGCCACCACTGCCTGGTAGGAAAAAAAGATTTAAAAAGAAGTTTTCTCTTCACATCTGTTTCCTTACTAGAGGTAACCATTATTAAAGTTATTTTTATGTCTTTTAAGACAATACATACACACACATACATACTACACACACACGTATTTTTGCTATGCTGGAGACTAATCTCTACCCCTGAGCTGCAATCACTGCTCAATCTATGTATTTTTATTTTTTTAATTAATTTATTTTTATTTAACATACATTGGTATTTTGCCGTGGGTGTCAGGTCTCCTGGAACTAGAATTATAGACAGTTGTAAGCTGCCATGTAGGTGCTGGGAATAAAATTTGGATCCTCTGCAAGATCTCCTGAGTAAATTGGGAACAT
Source organism: Ondatra zibethicus (assembly GCA_004026605.1). Taxonomy (NCBI): domain Eukaryota; kingdom Metazoa; phylum Chordata; class Mammalia; order Rodentia; family Cricetidae; genus Ondatra; species Ondatra zibethicus. Next base: position 237,533 of record PVIU01000609.1, read on the forward strand.
GGGGACCCTTGGGGGAGGATTGAGAGAGGGAGGGGAGCAGCAGGGAGAGGAGCAGAGAAAAATGTAGAGCTCAATAAATATCAATTTAAAAAAAAAGAAAAGCAGAAACAAAAACAAAAATTTGGGTCCTCTGGAAGAGCAATTGGTGCTCTTAACCCCTGAGCCATCTCTCCAGCCCCATCTGTGTTTTTATTTATTTATTCTTTTAATTTAATTCTATCTTATTTTATTCTTGGTTTTTTGAGACAGGATTTCTCTGTAGCTTTGGAGCCTGTCCTGGAACTAGCTCTTGTAGACCAGGCTGGTCTCGAACTCAGAGAGATATGCCTGCCTCTGCCTCCCAAGTGCTCGAATTAAAGATGTGTGCCACTACCACCCGGCTCTATGTATTTTTAAAATAGTAAAGGGTGCAGAGAAATGGCTCACAGGTTAAGTAAGAGCACTGGCTGAGCCAGGCGGTGGAGGCGCACGCCTTTAATCCCAGCATTTGGCAGGCAGAGGCAGGCGGATCTCGGTGTTTGAGGCCAGCCTGGTTTACAAAGAGAGTTCCAGGACAGCCAAGGCTACACAGTGAAGCCCTGTGTTGGAAAACAACAGCAATAACAAAAAGAGCACTGGCTGCTCAGAGGTCCTGAGTTCAATTCCCAGAAACTACACGATGCCTCACAACCCCCTGTAATGAGATCTGGGGCCCTCTTCTGGCCTGCAGGGATACACGCAGGCAGAACACTGTGAACATAATAAATAAATCTTAAAGACAAACAACCCAACAAAGCAGTGAGGGTGTGGGGCTGGTGAGTTGGCTCAGCAGTCTCTTGCTGCCAAGCCTGATGACCTAAGCTTGACCCCCAGACCCATGTGATGGGGGAGAGAACTGGCAGCAAATCGTCCTCTCCCCTTGGCACACGTGTGCACACGCACCTATACATGTGCACATGCGCACAGAAGAAATACAGGAAAATATAGTAAAAAGTTACAAGCATAAGGGGATGACCCTCTTAGGGAGGCTCTGGGCCACAGCCTTGCTCTGTTTTCCTTTTCTGTTTAACAATCGCCTCTGAGCCACTCTCATTGCTAATGCGAGTGGGTCCCCGGTTCCTTTTAAGGCCTGTGTACTCAGCACCCATAGTGTGGCCTGATAAGGGAACCGCTCTCTTCTCAGATTTTTGGTTGTGCCTGTTCCCCTGCACGATGCTGCTGTGTGGCCCTTGTGCACACCCATTTCCACAGTTTTTATTTACCTTTTATGATCTTGTTTGTTTTGTCGTTTTTGTGAGACACGGTCTCACTATATAGACCAGGCTGACCTGAAACACATGGAGATCTGTCTGTTTTTACCTCCAGAGTGCTGGGATTAAAGGTGTGTACCACCATGTTTGCCTTAAAAAAAATCTGTTGTGTGTATGGTGGGATGCATGTGAAGGTTAGGAGACAATCTGAGGGCTTTGGCTCTCTCCTCACACTCTGTGGGTCCCAGGTTGTTGGTGTTGGCAACAAACACCTTTACCCAACGAGCCGTCTTGCTGACCCAAGGTCAGAAATTTTAATAAGCTCATCAATTTGGAAGTGCACTCCTCCCCCAATCTTTTTTTTTTTTTTTAAAGATGGGGTCCCTATCTAGATAGTCTTGGCTGGCCTGGAACTCGTGGAAATCCTTCTGCTTTGGTTTCCCGGGTGTTGTGATTTAAGGCATGACATCTGGCTCTGAACTAAGCAGCAGCCCATTGTAGCCAGCGGGGTGGCACACACTTTCAACCCCAGCGCTTTGAAGGCAGAGGTGGGAGGATCCGAGTTCGAGGGTTGCCTGGTCTATAGAGTGAGTCTCAGGACAACCAAGGCTACACAGAGAAACCCTGTATCCGGGAAGAAAAGGAGGAGGAGGAAGAAGAAAAAAGGCAGCTCAGCATCCCACACTACTGGCCACTCAACATCCGAAGAGTTTTGTTATGTCATCCTACCAGAGGCTAAACTACAAGCTTCCCTGCTGTAACTGACAGCTACTGCCTGCCTCCAGGGAGAAGAAAGAGAAAGCTGTATTTAGGAGCTAAGGGTTAACAGCCTAAACTAGCCTTCAAGAACCACAATTCCAGGGGCTGCAGGCCCAGTCCTTGTCACATATAATTTGATCCCTTACATTTGTCTGCCGACCTACAAAAGTCACAAGTGCTCACCAATAAAACCCAAGTTAGGTTTGCCTCCAGGAGGCGAAAACAAGTGCAGAGGCTGGGGAGATGGCTCAGCTGGTCCAGGAGCTTGCCGCTAAGCCCGGTGGCCTGATTTCAGCCCCTAGAACCATACTGTGGAAGGAGAGGATTGACTTTGCAAGTTGTCTTTTGATCTCTACACTGATGAGGTGGCCCATACATGCTTCCCCCACACCCACAAGACCCCAGAGAGAGACAGAGACACAGACAGAGAGACAGAGACAGACAGAGGTAGATGTAGGGGGTGTCAAGGGGGTGTAACAAAAACATTTAAAAATGAAATAAAAAAGATGGACAACGGCCAAGGAATAAGACCTGAGGGTTGACCCCTGACCTCCAGGTGTATATAAAGCAATTTTCTAGCCGTCTTCAAGGGAAGGGGCGCACACGCCTTCCTTCTGAGAGTTTACACCCAGGGCCTGGTGTTGAAGATTTGGACACAGGAAAAAGGCAGATAGAGAGCCCCCAGCCAGAGGCGAAAGCCAGCCAGAGGCAGGGTTTCCGACACTCAACCCATTAGCTTATCACAGCAGGTGGCTTCCGGGAAAGCGGAGCAGGGATTCCCAGGGCCTGAGGGAGAGCAGCTGTTGGTCAAAGGGCACTGATGTTCAGCTAGGAGGTGAACGCCGGCCTGGGCGGAAGGTGCTGCGGAGTACGGTGATTGACTGCGTTTGGTCACGGGTCACACTGGCGCTCAGGTAGGCCGGGCAGTCACACTGAATGCGCTGGACATACACACTCTGCCGAGAAGATATTTTTAATAAGAAGTTTCTTTGGGATTGCTTTGTCACCACCTACCCAGATCTGTCACTCTAAGGACCGCTACTGAACATAGAGACAAGCTGGGAAGCTCCGGGCAGGGACAGAGAAGGTGGAGAGTACAGGTCCGCAGCCCGTGAACAGGATCAGGGAGGGGCTGGGTGTTGGCTGAGCCCTGCCTCGGGCACCTGGTAAAGGTGGGGCTGAAATCCCAGTGATTAAGACAAACCTTGTAACACAAACCTGTTCAAAACCAAAATCGGAGGCTGGGAAGATGGCTCAGTTGGGAAAGCGACAGCCACACAAGCATGGAGATCCTAGCTCTGTCCCTAGAAGCCACATCGGAGAAGCCAGGAGTGCGTGCACTGCTGGAGAGACTGCTCAGTGGATCGCTGTCTGCACGCACTCCTCCAAAGGACCAAATTCAGTTCTCTGCGCCCTTCTCAGGGGGCTCACAAATGCCTGAGGCCCCATCCTCAGGAGATCTGATGCCCTCTTCTGGCCTCCATGGTACTGTATTCATGTGACATGAATGTCTCTTCTCTCACATATAAATGAAATTGGGGGGGGGCGACAGGAGACATATTTCTTATTCGAGAGGTGGAGGCAGGAGGATCAAGAGTTCAAGACTAACCTCAGGGCTACATAGAAAGTTCAAGATTGGGCTACGACAATTTCAGGAAAAAAAAAAAAAGCCAAGCGTGGCAGCCCTGGGGGTGAAGGTTGGGAGGAGTAGGGTCAGAAACAGGAGGACCCCTGGGCTGGATGACGAGCCAGTTTAGCCTATGCCCTGGGCTTCACATCAGTGAGAAACCTTGTCTCAACCTGGATGGCATCTGAGGAAAAATAACATCCATGGTTGACCTCTGGTCACACATGTACATCTGCACGTACACACATGGTGGGGGGGGGAGACAGAGAAAAAGAGGGAGAGGGAGGGAGGGAGGAAAGGAAGGAGAGAGAGAGAGGAGACAAACCTACATAAGCCAGTTCTACACACTTTATACACAGGAACCGTATGTACGTTTGCAGGACCCATCTCATCCTAATTTCCATGCAAATCCTGGGACAGGAGCAAAGTGGTGACTCACGGGACTGTTATTCACTCACGCTTAGGAAATAGTGCTTGGGGTTGGAGAAGTGGCCCAGTGGTTAAGGAGCACTTGCTGCTCTTTCAGAGAACCTGAGTTTCATTCTCAGCACCTACCCTGAATGGCCTGTAACTCCAGCAATAGGGGATCTGATATCCTCTTCTGGCAACTGTGCCAACGATACACACACTCTCAGGGATGTGGCTTCCTTGGTAGACTGCTTGCCTAGCATACACTGAACCCTGCAAATTGGCTTGGTGCTGTGTGCCTATAACGCCAGCATTCAGGAGGTAGAGGTAGGGGGGATCGTGAGCACAGGGTCTTCCTTGGCTACCTAGGGAGTTAGAGGCTGGCCTGATACATGCTATGTGAGACTGTCTGAAAAAGAAGAGGCAGAGGAGGGAGGGAGGAGCAGAGAAAGAAGAAATGCAAACAACAGACTTGGAGCCTGGGTTGAAGCCCCTCACCTTGGACCTGATGCTACCATCTTCTCCTGGTTCTAGCTCTGGAGGATTCTTAGGGACAGTCAGGGTAACCCAGAGTTGGGGCTTACGTGTCACTTGGTGGTGATGCTACCAAGAGTTGAGGCAACTTCCTTCTTGGACTCCCAGCAAGGAGTGAGAGTTTGTGCCCTATGGGCTCCTAGCTCTGAAGACTTCACAGCTGAGAGGAATAAAGAGAAGAGGAAGCCAGTTTTCCAGCACACAGCTTGGACCCTAGCTGGTATGAAACAGCCCTTCCCTAAGCACTTCCAAGACTCTATATCCCTTCTTTTGTTTTTTCCCCCAATGAGACAGGGCCTTGCTCTGTAGCCTAGGCTGGCCTTTAACTCACGACCCTCCTATCCGGTGCTAGGATTGTAGGTATGCATGTATGCTCCGGTACCCAGGCTGGTCTCCTGTCTCCACCTCCTCACTGCTGGATTCCAGTACGCACCCTTGCCTGGTGTGTGTGGAGTTCAAGACTGGACCAGGGTTTTGAGCACACCGGGCAAGTGCTCTTCAATGGAACTATTCTATACCTCCTTTTTCTTTCTTTCTTTCTTTTTTTTTTGAAGGAAGACAAAGAATGTAGCCCAGGCTACATTATCTTTGTCCCTTAGCCTGCTGAATGATGGGACTACAACCTGCAACACCACACCCAGCTGAATGTCCTTATAAAAATTTATTAAAATTAAGCCGGGCAGTGGTGGCGCACACTTTTAATCCCAGCACTAGGGAGGCAGAGGCAGGCAGATCTCTGTGAGTTCAAGGCCAGCCTGGTTTACAGAACAATTTCCAGGACAGGCTCCAAAGCTACGCAGAGAAACCTTGTCTCAAAACAAAACAACCCATACAAACAAAAAAAGAACCCCCCATAAAACAAACAAAAAACAAAAATCAAAACAAAAGCAAAAAACAAGGGGGATGGAGAGATGATGGCTCAGTGGTTAAGAGCACTCACTGGCTGCTCTTCCAAAGGACTTGGGTTCAATGCCCAGCACACACACAGCAACTCCAGTTCCAGGGAATCAGACACCCTCACACAGACATACATTCAGGCAGAACACCAATGTACATAAGTAATAAAGATAAATAATTAGAGAACAAACAAACTTGTTAAGTGATATCAGGTTGGGTCTAAGGCCCTTGGAGTTCACACAGCTGTTATCTCAAAATGCCTTGGATAAGGCCGACCTCTTTCCCGGTGCATGTTTCCCATCTATAAGTTGCTACTGAAAAGCCAATAGCCTTTTGTTCCTAGAAATGCAGGTGAGATGGACTACAGAGGGTGAGAGGTAGCAACAGAACTCGCACCGGGGCCTGGACATTTACACAAGAGTAACCCAGTGAGATGACAACATCCAAGATGGCGCTGGAGAATTCCCCAGGGAGCCTTTTGGTCTTCTCGGCAGTGTCAGCAGTGTGCTGTCAGGTAACTAGGGGCTCTATAGCTGAGCCACGCCCCCAACCCCTCACTGGGGATTCTAGGCAGGGGCTCTATCACTGAGCCACACCCCCAATCCGCCTCTTGGTGTTTCCTAGTTGTTCTTCATTCAGTGTACAGAAATTTCACATCCTGTGCCTTTGCCCAATGCTCGATCTGTTTAGCCCAATTCCAAAAGTCTAACTATGTAGCTAAGGAGTCAGTTTTGTTTTCTTTCACACGGGTTCATGTAGTCCAGGTTGGTCTTGAACTCTTGATCTTCCTGCCTCCATCTCCCAAATGCTGGGATGACAGAAGCGTACTACCACCACGTCCAACTCACATAAAATTTCATATTAAACAAGGGCAGTGTTTGAAGAAAACCAGCTGGGGGCCTGGAGAGATGGCTCAGAGGTTAAGAGCATTGGCTGTACTTCCAAAGGTCCTGAGTTCAATTCCCAGAAACTACATGGTGGCTCGCAATCATCTGTAATGAGATATGGTGCCCTCTTCTGGCCTGCAGGGACATATGCAGGCAGAACACCTTATACTTAATAAGTAAATAATTTTTTTTTTAAAGGAAAAAAAAAACAAGCTGGGGCAGAAAACACAAAATTCTGGATGCCTAAAAAGTCAATCCTATAGGGCTCAGTGATAAAGCCCCTGCCTAGAACCCCCCAGTGAAGGGATAGGGGTGTGGCTCAGTGATAGAGCCCCTGCCTATAATAAAACTTTCCTGAGGTCAGAAAAGCAAAACAGTCAGCCACTGGCTCTTACCTCAGCCTCAGTCCGAAAATGGCGATCCTGCCTCCAGAAATCTCAGAATTGAGTCTGTGTGTAAGAGCTGTCTCCTCCCGTTTTATAATCCTCTCTAGTGCTGGGATTAAAGACATGTACCACCCAGTTTCTATGACAACTAGTGTGACTACTGGGTTAAAGCTGTGTGTCACCACTGCCTGGTCTGTAAGGCTGACCAGTGGGGCTGTTATACTCTGATCTCTAGGCAAGCTTTTTTTTTTATTAAAATACAAATGAAATGCCACTGCACAATCTGGATGCTGGAGCTTTGAGTGACAGGTCTGATAGGAGGACTGAGTTAGGGTCCTCTGTATTACATGGAAGACCCCAGTCTTGGTCTGCTCCACTCACCTGGGACCCTGTCCAGGACACCCTGGGCCCCAGACTTTTACTTTTTTCATTTGTGGTTCAAATTCTGTACCATCGGAAGGCAGGCCGTTAGGGCTAGCTTGGATCTTTGGCGCCACCATCAGTTCAAACTGCATCTCGCTTCCACTGGGAGACTAATTCTCTGGGAAATCCTAGGAGCGTCTGCCATCAATTACTGACTGGGGTGGGGACAGCCTGTTTAAGGATGCTTTTAAAGCCACTCACATCCCTCTATAGAGTTCACTTTTTATTGCAAAAAACCAGAAAAGACACCGCACAAATGTATACGGCCAACACTAACAGTCATACCCAAGTTAAAGAACTTTACCCCGATGGAGCAGGGACTCCTTTCCCCTCCACAGCTCAGTTTAGATGCAGTGTTCTGGGTTTACCAGCTTAATAACTCCACCAGAGACAAGTCAGTTTTCAGATCACAACCCACACAAAGCAACTGTCCCCAACGGGGCAGAGGGGTGCTTAGTGGCCCCCACCTTTGAATGACCCAAGCCATAGTTCATCATCCAAGGAATGCTTACAGGGGAGGCAGCTGGGCTGTGGGCCATCGTCTCTGCAGCCTCCCTTGGCACCTCTGCCCTCCTGGGTCAGCTGCTCCACTGCTGGAGGCTGGGGAGGTCGGGGCTGCCAACTCTAGAGGGGCTGGCACTGGCTTTGTTCAGATTCCCGAGACCGCTCACTCATGCTGTTTCAGAGGTCATGACTGGGCTCCGGTGCTCTCCAGCTGCTCCACAGAGACCAGCGGGAGGAGCTGCCCCGAAGCAACGCTTTCTGAGGGGAAAGTGACCAAGTTCGAGTTCTTATTCTCACCCCAGTCACTGTGCTGCTTCCGATGGCACCTCAGAGAGTCATCCCTGACAAAGGAGGCACCACACTTGTCACACTGGAAGGCCCTCTGGGTGATAATCTGGGCCACGTGGTGGGGGCCGCTCTCCCTCGGCCCATCCTTGCCCTGCGGGGCCCTGTTCTCTGTCTTGGCCCCTTCCCTGTGCACTTTGTCCATGTGCTTGGCCAGGCTGCTGGGCCGCTTTGTGTCAAAGCTGCAGAAGTCACATTTGAAGGGCCGGTCCTTGCAGTGGACCCTGCTGTGCACGCGCAGGGCGGCCGGGCTGGAGCAGGAGTAGTTGCACTGGGGGCATTTCTCGGGGTGGTCAGCCTGATGCAGTCGGCTGTGCTCCAGCAGGTCGGCCCGGTCCCGGCCCTGGAACGCACAGTGCAGACACTTGAAGGTGTGCTTGATGCGGACGTGCGACTTGAGGTTCGCCTTCATGGTGCAGCGGACGTCGCAGAACTCGCATTTGAAAGGCTTCTCCCCCGAGTGCACGATCATGTGCCGCTTCAGATCCGAGCTGATTTTGAACTTGGCGCTACAGAGCCAGCACTGGAAGGGGGTGTCCCCTAGCAACGGGAGGGGTGATTACATTAGCGTGGACAGGCAGCAGAATTCCCACCGAGACATGCATCATATACCTGACCAGGAAATGGCTGGGTCTTTTGAACCGTGCCTTGCAACTTCCCAATGACAACAGTTACCATGTTTAATAACTCAGTACTGTTGCCCTGTTTTAACGGTGAGGTAACCGGTGCTCAGAAAGCTCGAGCAGCAGGGGCCCAAACTCACATACCACGCCCCCACCAAGTCCACACTCAATTACACTTGGGTTATAGAAATGCAATATATGTTGCATATGAGAGTTCTTCAAATAAGATTTACAGACACAGGGCAGGCAAGGCTGCTCAGTTGGTCTTGCAGAGGATCCGTGCTCAGTTCCCAGCATCCACATGGTAACTCACAACCACCTGTAACTCCAGTAGCAGAGATTCCGACGCCCACTTCTGGCCTCCACAAGTACTGTACACATGGGGTACACATACAAACAAGCAGGCAAAATATCCATACACATAAAAAAAATCTTTCTTTTTTTCAAGATAGGGTTTCTTTGTGTTAAAGTTCTGGCTGGCCTTGAACTCATGGAGATCCATCTGCTTCTGCTTCTTAAGTTCTGGTCTTAAAGGCGTTCACTTTGCCTGGTTCAGAATGGAACTATCTAAAAAGCTAACACACAAAGGTGGCAGACACCACGCACTGGGGCAACCAGTGGAAAAGCCACAGCTTTCCAAGGTGGTGCAGTTGAGAAATTTCTCTGAAGGCCTTGTAGAGGTTTTTGGTAATCATAGGGATGGCTACTTTAGTCGTTATCAGCTACGGAAAAGCCCCTAAGTTATCCTTGCTCATACTCCCCAGCAGCCGCGTACCCATAGCAATGACCTGCTTTTCCAGCATTGCCGTCTAAGAAGAACAGCGGCCAACACCAGAATGTTTCTTTTGAACATTTCTTCTCTTCACAACAAATTCCAAATTGTCAGGGTGTTTTTTAAATTTATTTTATTTATTAATTTTTATTTTTTGTTTTTTCGGGACGGTTTCTCTTTGTAGCCATGGCTGTCCTGGAACCTGCTTTGTAGACTAGGCTGGCCTCGAACTCACAACTCACAGAGATCCACCTGCTTCCGCCTCCTGAATGCTGGGATGTGCCGCCATGCATGGTACATTTTCATACTTAGCAGGCATGGTGGCTCATGCCTGTAATCCCAGCATGCAGGATGCTGGAGCTGGAGGATCACTGTGAGTTTGAGGTCAGCTTGGGCTACAAAGTGAGATCTTATTCTCAGAAAGCCAAAATAATGTTAACAAAACAAAACAACAACAAAAACCAAACCAGGCCCAGGGCTAAGGAGATGGCTTAGAGGGTAAAATGTTTAGAGGATCTGAGTTCGGGTCCCCAGCACCATGTTAAAGCTACTTGTGAGAGTGTACATCTATGATCCCAGTGTTGAGAGGTGGAGACAAGGCCTGGGACAGCAGAATGCTAACTTCAGCGAGGAACATTCTTTCAAAAATAATAATACATTGTTTCACAATATAATAATAATAATAACTAACAATAACAATAATGGTGTTGAGCAATAGAGGAAGATACCCAGAGTTCACCACTGGTCTCTTTCTGCCCCATATATAAACACGCACACAAACCCACACACATACACATACCACCCCCACGCACATATGCACACCACATATTTTAAAAGAGACACATTTTCCATTGTGTCTGTGATTTGCCATAGTTTGGTAGTTTTCATATTTCCACTTTATAATTAAAGTATAAATTATTTGTTAGGACCAAACATGTGCTACTGCGAGAGCCAAATGCTGCACCAAGACGACAACCACCTCCTCGCCTGGCCACTGCGCATGGTGTCACTGTCAACTGAAACGACTCTTTCCCTTGTATGGTTTAGCGTGCTTCTTCGACTGGACTCTGTATTTCTTGAGGAAAAAGTAATCTCACGCAATTCTGAAGTCATCTAGTCTCTTAGGTTTCCTTTCACATGTGATTTTGAATGGGTTTCATATTTCCCAGTGTACTTAGTTTTTTATTCTCTTACTATGCTGTCTGTCATTCTGACCTTTCTGACAAGACATACATAAAATATTTTGTGGCAGGTTTTATCACCTGTTTTGCGTGAGTGTATCTCCTGATAACTTCTATCATGGTGGCTGAAAGACAAGTCTTCAACATCTATTCCATGCTGGCACATGGGATAGTTTTGCTGGGTATAGAATCCTATACTCAAAGTTGTTCCCTTGGGACTGGTGAGACAGCTCAGCAGTCAAGAGCACTTTCTGTTCGCAGAGGACTGAGGTTTGGTTCCCAGCACTCACATGACAGCTCATTAACTGTCTCTAACTCCAGTTTCAGGAGATCCTGTGCCCTCTTCTGGACTCCATGGGTGCTTACACGTACAGGCAAAATAGCCATACACATATAAAATGAAAATAAGTAAATTTAAACAAAAATGTCACCCTCTTCCCCAAGTCTGAGGGTATTTCTCCACTGTCTTTAAGGAACCTATATTACCTAAAACTTTTCCTACCATGTCTGAGGGAGGGAATTTCCCACTTCTTTTATACTGATTAGCACCCCCATCAGCCTTTTCATTCTTTTTTAGAATTGCAAGATTCTTCCTTCCTTTTTTTTTTCTGAGACAGGGTTTCTCTATGGAGCTGGCTGTCCTGGAACTTGCTCTGTAGACCAGGAACTCACAGAGATCTGCCTGCCTCTGCCTCCTTGAGTGCTAGAATTAAATTGTGTCACTCTTTGGCTTGCAAGATTCTTTATTGATTAATCTTCTTCCTAGACTATTCAGAAATAATAATTCTAATTTCTGGCGTTTCATCCTCTAACTCATTTATTTTATTATTATTATTTTTATTTTTTTACTTTCTGGGAAGTTTTGTTAAATAACTAGCAACTCTACTCCCCCTACCCTTTTATTGGAAACAGACATTTTTCTCACAAAATATAACCTGATTATAGTTCCCCTCCTTCTACCCCCTCCATTCCCTCCCCACCCTACCGCTTTCACCCAGGTTCTTCCCACTAGAAAACAAACAGGCCTCTAAGGGATAGCAATAATACAATAAAACATAATAAAATAAAACAAAACCCAACACATTAGAATACGACAAAACAAATAGAAGAAAAAGGGCCCAAGAGGAGGCACAAGAAACAGAGACCCACTGATTTGCACGCTGGGAATCCTACAGAGACACTCAACTGGAAGCTATAATCGGTATGTAAGGGACCTACCGGGCAGAAAGAGGAAGCAGTAGGGAGTGGTGGCACCCGTCTTCAATCCCAGCACTCAGGAGGCAGAAGCAGGTGGATCTCTGTGAGTTCAAGGCCAGCCTGGGCTAGAGTGAGTTCTAGGACAGCCAAATCTATACAGAGAAACCCTGCGGGGGGTGGGGGATGGCAGGGAGAACATAAACAAAATGAAATAAACACAACAATAAATAATAAGATAAAATTTAAAAAAACCTGACATGACATTACAAGACAAGGAACCTCCAAAGATGTCACTGAGTTCACTCTCTGTTGGCATCTGCTGTTGAGTGTGTGGTCTACCCTTAAGAACAGTGTTTCCTCAGTGAGACTCCCTTGGAGAAAAGAATTTTTTTTTTTTTTTTTTGGTTTTTCAAGACAGGGTTTCTCTGTAGCTTTGGAGCCTGTCCTGGAACTAGCTCTTGTAGACCAGGCTGGCCTCGAACTCACAGAGATCCGCCTGCCTCTGCCTCCCGAGTGCTGGGATTAAAGGCTAAAGGCTTGTGCCAACACTGCCCGGCAAAGAAAAGAAAATTTACATTTGTTTGTGGTTCTCAAAGGGAGATAGCTCTAGGTTAGGGACTCTTCCAGCTCTAGACTCCCATCTGGTGCAGCTCCACGCAGGCCCTCTGCATGCTGTCTAACTCTCTGTGAGTCCGAATGTGCACTGACCCTGTTGATTTAGAGGGCCCTGTCTTATTGGCCTCCTTACCCCCCACCTAGCAGTGTTACCTTTAATTCATGCCTTTCTGTTTTGTCTCTTCACGGACCTTACCTGCATTTCTGCTGGCAGTAGAATCAATTTAGCCAAACTCTTTTTCTAATTTTCTAATTCCCCAAGTACTCTGGCTTCCAGGATTCATTGCTGGGCCTAGCATATTTCATTTCTTTACTCAATTAAACTCGAGTCTTTGACTAGACTACTGTTTCTCTTGCACATGGTATAGTTGTGCTGGCTATAGAATTATATGTTCGCTTATCAAGCTGGTTTCAAAGCAGAGAGCCCAAGTACTTTACACCAGAAGCACAAAGGGAAGAGATGCCCCAGCTGCTGGTGAAGATGTACAAACAGGTTCATTCAGCTGTATATTTGGAAAAATAAAGCTTTATTTAAAAAATTAAAAGAAAAAGAATTATACTTTTTTATAAAGTCAATTACTTTGTGACACACAGTGTGGTCATTTGAAAGAAAATGACCCTTCATAGGAATGGCACTATTAGAAGGTGTGGTTTTATTGGAGTAGGTATGGCCTTGTTGGAGGAAGTGTGTCACTGTAGGGGTGGGCTTTGAGGTCTCAAGCTACACCCAGTGACACGGTTCACTTCCTATTACCTGTGACTCAAAATACAGAACTCTCAGCTCCTTCTCCAGCACCATGTCTGCCTGTGTTTTGCCTTGCTTCACACCATGATGCAAATGGACTGAGCCTCTGAAACTGTAAGCCACCAAATTAAAGAGTTGCTGTGGTCATGGTGTCTCTTCACAGCCCCTGAAACCCTAATTAAGACATAGTATCTCATGTATCCCAGCCTGGCCTTGATCTTCACTCAACTCTGACCCCCAGAGTTGCTTTAATCTCCCATGTGCTGGGACAACAGCTGTGCACCACCATGCCTGGTTTATGTGGTGCTGGGGATGGACCCTAGGGCTTCATGAATTCTAAGCAATTGCTCTAACTTGGCTACATTCCCAAGCCCTTCTTTTTTGTTATTGCATCTTTGAGACAGGGGTTTCTCTGTGTAGACCAGGCTGGCCTCAGACTCACAGAGAACCACCTGCTTCTGCCTCCCGAGTGCTGGAATGAAAGGTGTTTACCACCATGGCCCGGCTGAACTCAGTTTTAAATGCCAACACATTTCTATGGTCTTACCATCTTCTATGAGTTTATTGAAATGCTCGTATCTCACTGTTAATACTTCAACCCTCCGCCAGGCAGAGAGTAAACCAAAACACTAAAAACACCTAGGTGGCCAGTCATTTTTATTTGAGATGCATCCTTTGACACGTGGCTGCTGTGTTGGGTAGCCACCCCCACCTGCATTCTATGTAGTTACAAAATACAGCCATCACACGATTCTACTGAAGACTGGTGTTTTGGCAAAGAATGAACAAGCTGCATCGGGTCAGATTCCAAATTCCTGTGCTTCTCTTGGCAACTTATCTTAGTCACTTGTGTCTTAAGGAAGCACCAGTGAAGAAACAGAGAAAGCAAAGCAGGGGACTCCTGGGGGAAGGACTTACCCGTGTGCGAGCGCAGGTGCACGGTGAGCTGGCTGGAGTTGCGGCTGGCGTAGGGGCAGAGCTGGCACTTGTAAGGCCGCTCATCCGAGTGGATGCGCAGGTGCTTCTTGAGGCTGCTGCTGTCCACGGCCGCGTAGTCGCACAGGTGGCACTTGTGTGGCTTCACGCTTGTGTGGCAGCGCATGTGCATAGTCAGGTTGTCCTTCCGGCTGAAGCACTTGTCACAGAACTCACACTTGTGTGGCTTGTCGCCTTCAAAGACATAAGGAGTCAAGGTTATGGGGCTCTTGGTCAGGGCTAGGTCTTAGTTCCTCTTCCCATTACTGTGATACCCAGTGATTACCCTGACAGGAGCAATTTAAGGGAGAAAGGGTTTGTTTCTGCTCAGTTCAAGGGTACAGTCCACCTGATGGGCAAGTAGCTTGAAGCAGTTGGTCACATTGCATCCACAATCCGGAAACAGGAATGGATGCCCACAACTGCTCAAGCCCCCTTTCTCTGTTTAAACAAGATTCCAGTCAGGGGCTGGTGCTACCCAGTCTTCACACCTCACTTAGCGTCATCAAGGAAATGCCCCAGGGCGTGCCCAGAGGCCTGTCTCCTAGGTAGTTCTGGGTTCTGTGGGATTGACAATTACACTAACTGTCACAGGGTGACGACACAGCTTTGATCAAGATGACAGTGTGGACAGGTGGGCCTGCCCCCTGTTTGGTGGCTACACAGAAAAGAGGAACTAAAAGTCACTGAGTGGGGAACAAGAAAGTGAACCAAACATCAAGGAATCCTAAGATATGGGTTAAGCAAAGTTCAGAGGCTAAATTCTGCCACAGAACGATTCAAGGTAAGAAGTGACAGGCGTAGGAGGCTTGGACAGACTTCTGGCCCCTAGATGATGAAGCACTTACAGAATGACCAGGCTGACTCTGTTACCAGCCCCGTCTCCACTCCTGGGCCTCATGTAGTCGTCAAGATTGTTCCCTGAACTCCTGACCCTCCTGCTTCTACTTTCCTGAGTTCTGGGAGAGAGAGATTTTATATATGGGCAGCTGCATGTGGAGTCCCGAGGAAGACGTTGGGTACCTCCCTCTATTGCTCTCTCTCTCTAAGTTCAAAGGTAAGTGACTCCAAAAGGGATATAAAGGCTAGGCATTGTGATGCATGGCTTTGATTCCAGCACTCAGGAGGTAGAGGCAGGCAGATCAGGCAGATCTCTGAGTTCAAGGTTAGCCTGGTCTATGGAGAGAGTTCCAGGACAGCCAGGGATACACAATGAGACCCTGTCAAGAAAAAAAAAAAAAAAAAAAAAAGGAAGAGGGTATAAGGTGAGCATAATGGCTCCCAGCACTCAGGAAAGTAGAAGCAGGAAGGTGGTGGTGTTTAGCACAACCACAGAAAAGTAACCAATAGAGAGGCCTTTGGTCTTCAGGTATAAAAGGGTCCTCAACAGGGGTTTCATGACTGCTTGGCAATCTACTGTTGGGCCACCATTGGCCAGGTCCCTCTGTTCTCCTAGTCACAAGTAATGGTGGTTCTGTGTCATTCTCTGAGGGAGGGATTCTGTGATATCTCCAGGACCTCTAGTTTTTTTTTTCAATTTTAAAAATGACATTCATTTTTTTCTAATCCCCTCATGTGAGTATGTGTACAGGAACCACAGCATATGTATGTCCATTAGAGGACAGTTTGTGGGTTCTCTCCTTCCAACATGCCATCAGCTTGGTTGCAACTGCCTTTATTTGCTAAGCCCCCCATTCTGTAGGGTCTCACACAGGCCAGACTGTCCTCAAATTCTCAATGTAGCTGAGGCCTTGAACTCTTGATTTTCCTACTTCAGTCTCTTGAGTTCTGGGCTACGGGAGTCCACCTCCACGCCCTGTCCCCTCTCACTGAGTGCTGGGCTATGGGAGTCCACCTCCATGCCCTGTCCCCTCTCACTTTCTGTCACTTAAGAGATGCGAAGAGCCAAACCAGATGCTGTGAACACAGGGAAGCAGCCCCCGTCTCCATTACCAAAAGGATCAGACCTTTCCCAGTTTCCTTATCCCCAGCATGCTTATATCAAGCAGTTAAACACCTTCAGAGAGTCCACTTCTCTAGGGCTACCCACGGTACTGTGAGCACCGGAGGCCAATCAATTTTGGGTGTAGTTTTCTTTTTCCCACTAGATGGCAGCAGTGCAAGCCCCAGCTCATGATGAGTGTTAAACTATCCTCAGGATACTTACTGATCCTGAATTGGTCTCTGTGTTGGCAGAGCCTCCTGGTGCCTGGCTGCCTCACCCACTGAGGTGAGGCAGGATGTTCCTCACTACAGAGGAGGAAGCCGAGCCTTCCTTTGAGACCATCGGCAGCAGAAACCAGCAGAGGTCCAGGAGACTCTGTGATCTCAATGCTGCAGCTCCAAGGTAGAGCTGGGCAGTGGTCACCATCCCCTGCTCCCCTGGATGCTAGGGCAACACCATTAAATCTCCACTCATTTCACTAGATCAGAAGGCTCAGCTCCTGGGCCACAGGCAGAGGGAGGGGTGCTGCAGGCATCCCCAGCCTCAATCTTGCTCCCCACTGTAGAGATTCACAGATTGAGACCTTGGTCCCAGAGATGGCAGAGGTCTTAAACTGTGCTCAAAAAGGAAGCAATTGGATTATATTTAACATAGGAGGTACAGTTTACAGAAAGCAAAAACCGAAATATGTGTGTCAATTAGAGGACAGTTTGTGGGTTCTCTCCTTCCACCATGCCATCAGCTTGGTTGCAACTGCCTTTATTTGCTAAGGCCCCCCCCCCCGATTCTGTAGGGTCTCACACAGGCCAGACTGTCTTCAAATTCTCAATGCAGGATTTTTTTCTTCAAGGGAAGAAAAGGACAGCCGCCTGGTCAGTCGGAAGGCTGAGGTGGATGTTGTCTGATCACCTGGGGATCTTTTGCTATTCTATGGAGCCAGCCTTCACCGAATCTCCCAAAGGCTGAGCATTGCGCAGGCCCTAGTCCTGAGCTTTGTTCCTCAAAGAATAGAACCATCCTTATGAAGGAGGCCCCGTGTACTCTGCACCCTCCGTCAACAGACTCCATCTTTATGTTTAGGACAAATTGCTCCTCCCTGCTGATCCCTGACTGTGTAT
This sequence comes from Ondatra zibethicus, assembly GCA_004026605.1. Classification (NCBI taxonomy): domain Eukaryota; kingdom Metazoa; phylum Chordata; class Mammalia; order Rodentia; family Cricetidae; genus Ondatra; species Ondatra zibethicus. The sequence goes on from PVIU01000609.1 coordinate 254,703, forward strand.
CAGTCACTAGAACTCCTTCTCACGGTGACGGTCACAGGTGCTTCGCAGTAGAGGTGTCCTTTGCAAGGGGGTTTCCACGTTGCCATCCCTGAAGCTTTATTGTAACAACTGTCGCCTGGAGAGTTTTCCCCAAAGTTTAAATGAAATGAAAAGAAAATAAACCGCTCAGTTGGGCTCTGCCAGTTTTTGACCTAGCGCCTGCTCATCTCACGTGGATCCGGCTGTGACATTTGCAGGGACACTAATATGTTAAAGCCACTCAACTTGGTTTCATTAGCAGCAAATGAACCCACACTCTGGCCCAGATATATATATGTGTTTTTGAGACAGGGTTTCTCTGTAACTTTGGAGCCTGTCCTGGAACTAGCTCTTGTAGACCAGGCTGGTCTCGAACTCAGAGATCCGCCTGCCTCTGCCTCCTGAGTGCTGGGATTAAAGGCGTGCACCACCACTGCCTGGCAAGAAGGTATATACTTTAAAGAGCCAGACAATAGCTGTTTTGGGCTTTGGAGCACCAGTCTATGCGCTTAGGGCCATCACTGTAGAGCCACATCAGCCACAGAGGATAGTAGACAAAGGGTCTGGCAGTGGCTGAGACTCCTGGGGTTGAAGCTCACACAGTCTGTTGCATAGAGAAGTTTGTCCAGCCCATGTGGCCACATACAGCTATGAATGTGAACCAACAAAGCACTCAGATTTTTTTCCCCCTGTAATTGGAGCGTGTGGTTCTGGAGTGTGGACTTCATAGACAGTACTCTGCCACTATATCAAAAGGATGGACACGGGGCTGGAGAGATGGCTCAGCAGTTAAGAGCACTGAATGCTCTTCCAGGGGACCTGGGGTCAATTTCCAGCGCTCACATGGCAGCTCACAACTGTCTGTAACTCCAAGATCTGACACCCTCACACAGGCATACATGCAGGCAAAACACCAATGAACATAAAACAAAAATTAAAGGCTGGAGAGACGTCTTAGAGGTTAAGAGCGTTGCTTGCTCTTTCAAAGTGGTGTAGGAGGTTCTTCTGTATTTGTGTTGCCTTCATTGCCTGAATAAAGAAACTGCCTTGGCTTTTGATAGGGAAGAGCTTAGGTAGGCATGGAAAAGAGAACTGAATGCTGGGAGAAAGAAGGCAGGCAGAGAGCTGCCATGGAGTCGCCAGAGTCAGACATGCTGAATCTTTCCCGGTAAGCCACAACCTCGTGGTAAACACAGATTAATAGAAATGGGTTAGATTAAGATGTGAGAGTTGGCTAAGAAAGGGCTAGATATAATGGACCAGGCAGTAATTAATACAATTTCTGTGTGGTTATTTTGGGGGTTAAGCTAGCCGGGCAGTGGGACGCGGCCCGCTCGCCTTTTACAACACCAAATGTTCTGAGTTCAGTTCCCAGCAACCACATGGTGGCTCACAACCATCTGTAATGAGATCAGATGCCGTCTTCTGGCCTGCAAGCATACAGGCAGGCAGAACATTGTACATATAATAAATAAATATTAAAAATAATTAAAAAAAGAAGGTTGGGCACACTAGTAAGTCACACCCAGATGTTCCTTGGTTTAAGCAGCCCGTGTCCACCCTCTTATGTGCTGACCAGACTGGTTTTGAAGCAACAGCTTTGCTGCACCCCGAGCTCTGTCAAGGCCCATCCTCACATCCCTTCCTTCCTGTTCCAAGCTCTAAGCTAGATGCCACCAGCCATAGACACACTCCTGGGTCCCCAACACTCAATCCACTTCCTTGTATTTTCCCCCAACTCCTGAGTGAATGGATACGCACCTGTGTGGATTCTCACATGGCGGTCCAAATCTTTCATGCCGTGAACGGTTTTAAAATGACAACCTGGAAGAGAAGCAAAGCTGGCTCTCACAATGCCCAAAACTGCCATGGCTTGGCTTCGACTGATGGATTGCTACCCATGCCGTCATTTCCTGCTTTCAGTATGGCTGTCAGCGAATGACAGCCCCTGCCAACCCTTCCTCACAGAGCGTGTGTCAGGTGTTCTGCTCAGCCTAAGGCCAGAGTCTTGCATGAGGCTTAAAGAGGGGCTGGCATGCTTGGTGAGCTGAGGGGGTAAAAGGCATTTTCATCTTCCTTCTGTCTGGCAGTGTGGTAGTGCTGGGGGTGAAACCCAGAACCTTCGGCATCCTAGGTAAGTGCTGTGTTGCTGGGATACACCCTCAACCCTCATGCATTTTCCCCTTCCTTTCTTTCTTCCTTCCTTTCTTTCTTACAATATCTGGCTGGACTGAACTCACTACACTCACCAGGTTGTCCTTAAACTTGCAGTAATCCTCCTGCCTCTGCCTCCTGAGTGTTGAGATTCCCACACCCATTCCTCCTGCATTTTAAATAATTTATTATTTTTATCTTATGTGTGTTGGTGTTTTTCTTTCTTGTTTTGTTTCTTTTTTGTTTTGTTTTGCATGCATGTATGTCTGTTTATGTGAGGGTGCCGGGTTCCCTGGAACTGGAGTTGCAGACAGTTGTGAGCTGCCATGTGGGTGCTGGGAATTGAACCCAGGTCCTCTGAAGAGTAGTCAGCGCTCTTAACCACTGAACCATCATCACTCCAGCCCCCTTGATGATGTTTCAACTTAAAATGGGTTTACGGAGACTTGACGCCACCCTCAGTTAAGAAGCAGCTGTGAACTCAGTCTCTGTAGACGCTCTGACACTGCAGCGGCAGGACCCTGAGGAAGACACTGCGGAGACTCCCCGCACTGGGGCTAGGCAGGGAAGGGGCTACTACCACCAGGCTTGACCCTTTACCTGGGTAGCAGCAGTTAAAGGTCCTTTCTCCGAGGGTGGCCGTTTGTTCCTTTGCTTCTGAGGGTGGAGCGACAGCAGGGGCCTGCTGGGTGTCACTGTCTTCAGCAGAGAGGTCCGATGGTTTCGGGACTTTGTCATCTAGTGCAGAGGCTGAAATGGAGACAGGAAGTTTGACTTGGCTTCTCAGGACAGTTGTCATGGTGAGTCTGAGAAAAAGGTAGTTTGGGGCTCTTTTTTTTTTTTAACCAGTTTCCCAAAAAGTGCTTTAGAATACAAAAACCAAGAGCTAGAGACGTGGCCCGATGATCTTGCAGAGGACTGGAGTTGGGGTCCCAGCACCCAACTTACAACTGCCTATCCAACTTGAAGGGATCCAACACACTCTCTGGTCTCCACAGACACCTACACACCATGCTCATACACAGACACATAGCTACAGACATACATATAAAAATAAAATGAATCTTTAAAATCTAGAGCTTGGACTAGGCCTCAGTTGGTAGAGGACTTGCCCAGCATGCAGGAAGCTGTGGGGTCCATCCCCATTACTGCACAAACCAGGCCTGGTGGTGCAGGTCTGTGAGGCACCGGGAGGCAGAGGCAGGCAAATCTCTGCGAGTTCGAGGCCAGCCTGGTCTACAGAGCTAGTTCCAGGACCCAGGGCTAACTAGAGAAACCCTGTCGCGAAAACAAAACAAAAAAACTAGGGGGCTGGAGAGATGGCTCAGCGGTTAAGAGCATTGCCTGCTCTTCCAAAGGTCCTGAGTTCAATTCCCAGGAACCGCATGGTGGCTCACAACCATCTGTAATGAGATCTGGTGCCCTCTTCTGGCCTGCAGGCATACATGCAGACAGAATACTGTATACATAATAAATAAATAAATAAATCTTAAAAAAACTAACAAAAGTTCAAGATCATCCTTGGTTACAGAGCAAAGCATGACAATACCTGAAGATAAATGACCAGTGAGCGGGGCCCGTCAGCAAATGCACCAAGATCGAATGCCCAGTTGGCTTGTTTGGAGACTGGCTCACGCTATGTAGTCTACCTTAGCCCTGGATGGCCTAATACAAGCCTGGTCTTGAAGTGACAGTGGTTCCCCTGCATCTGATCCCAAGTACTATGATCCCAGCCATGCTCTACAAATTCTCAAAGACATAGCTTTGTTTTCCTTCTTAAGACTTAGTTTGCACGTATGCATGTATGCCACATGCATGCAGTGCTGACAGAGGCCAGCAGAGGATGGCAGGTCCCCTGGAACCTAAAACACGCGTAAGCTGCCAGGAGGGCATTGGAAACAAATGCTCCTAACCACTAAGCTGTCATTCTAGCTGCTAAAGATGTAATTTTTTTTTGTTTTTTGAGACAGGGTCTCACTATGTAGCTCTGGCTGTCTAAGAACTCACTATGTAGACCAGATTGGTCTTGAACTCACAGAAATCCACCTGCCTACCCTAAAGATGTAGTTTTGTGAACAACTTCTTATTCACCAGTGGCTAATATTTTGTAACAAATAATAAACATGAATTATAAGAAAGGGGGGAACCCAAGAATTCTTATTAGATACAACAGGACATGAATGATAAGGGGGAGGGGAGCCCAAGGATTCTTATTAGACAAACAGAAAACTAGAGGCGCCAAGCTGCTTTATTATTACTATTATTTTATATTTATTTTGTGTGTGTGTGTGCACATGCGGAGTTCCTTCCATCATGTGGGTTCTGGGGGTTGAACTTGGGCCAGCAGCCTGGGCCTCTGTGCACAGAGCCATCTGGAGGGGTTCCCCAAGACAGGGTTTCTCTGTAGCCTCGGAGCCTGTCCTGGAACTCGCTCTGTAGACCAGGCTGGCCTCGAACTCACAGAGATGTGCACCCCATGCAGCAGTTCTGCAATGCTTAGACTCACTTTGATGCTGAGCTGATTTGCTCGGGTTCAACCATGGGTCACAGGCCACGCTGGAGGCATTGTGCTTGCCAGGATAAAGCTCTTCAACAAATTCCTCGAAAGAAGGGAGATGGAGAGAGAAACCAGAAACCTCACAAGCTGAGGGCCTGATACATGGCGGGACCTTATCTGGCTCCCGATTCAAACATGCCACACATGCCACTTGAAATGGTGACATATCCTGTGTTGACAGATGGGTTTTAGATTAGAGGCGGGTGCGTGAATGAAGATGAAGAAGGCATTTAAAGCATCCTAGCGCTTTAGGGATGAACGCGGACATGCTCGAAGCAGAATGGTACCATATTTTGGTTCAAACACAGCTGAAGGGAGAGGACACGTGTGTGAAGGACAAACCTAGTTGGCCCGGAGGAGCCGCCTATGGGACCTCAGCAGTGGAGCTGAGTGTGTGCTGGATGCAGCTCTCTCTAATATAGTGAAGAATGGGGAACATGGCTTTGTGTGGCTGTACACGTGTGTATGTGTTTGTATGTGTGCAGGTGTGCACACACATGGAAGGCAGAAGTTCAGGAACTTTCGATCTTAGTTTTTGAGACAGGGTCTCCAACTAAATCCAACCTCACCAATTTAGATAGACAGGCTGGCCAGTGAGCCCCAGGGATCCATCCCTCTGCCTTCCCCTCCCCAGTTCTGGGATTAGAGATGCACACCACAGACTGGCTTTTTACACTGGTGCTGGATGCAGGGGCTAGCCTGAGAAACAATGAGATCCTCCCTCAAAATAGATGACACAGGGACTGGAGAGTTGCTCAGTGGTTAAGGGCACTTACTGCTCTTGAGGAAGACCCGGGTCTGGTTCCCAGCACCCACATGGCCTGTAACTCCAGTCCCAGAGACTCGATGCCCTCTTCTGACCTCTGAGGGCACCAGCCACAAATGTGGCACACAGACATTGCAGGTACACACAAAATCAAATCAGTAAATCTGAAAAAGGAAAAAGAGTCTGCGGAGCTGTGAGAGATGGCTCGGTGGTTAAGAGCACTGGTTGTTCTTCGACAAAACACGGGTTTGACTCTTAGCACCTTAATAACATCTGTAACTGCACTTCCAGGCGGTCCAACCTGACACCCTCTTTGTCCTGTTTGGGCACTGCAAACACATGATGCACAGATACACACACAGAGAAAACACCCATACATATAAAATAAAATGAATACAATCTTAAAAAAAATAGCTGGGTGGTGGCGGTGCACGCCTTTAATCCCAGCACTCAGGAGGCAGAGACAGGCAGATCTTTGTGAGTTCGAGGCCAGCCTGGCCTACAGAGAGAGTTCCAGGACAGGCTCCAAAGCTACTGAGATACTATATCTCGAAAGAACAAAGAAAAATAAATAAATAAAAATAATAATCAAGTAAGTCTTGTGCACAGGCGTATGCGTGATTGTAATCCTACTTTGGGAGGCGGAGACAGGTCCCAAAGGAAGGACAGCGAAGCCGGTCTCTGGTCTACACATGCACACAAGGATCCACGTTTGGAGGGCCCAGGCACTTCTTTTACTTCCTGAGGACTGCCAGGGTGCCTGTGTCAGAAGCAAGTCCACAGCTGGGGACCCTCTCACAGGCATTGGGTGGATCCTCAGGGGATAAAAGATTAAACAATACCCATTCCCTTTTAATAAGTTCCTGCAAATTACTGGGGGGGGGGGGAGAGAGAACTGACAGGCAGTGGCTCTCAGCTGTGAGTGTGTAGGTGTAGCTGGCCCACCTCTAGAATTCTCCTGGTGGGGGGGGGGGCTATAGCAGAGCTACTGATATTTGCCCATTTCCAACAATGGAGGTGGCGGTCTGGGCTGACACCAGACAATTTGTGCTTGATGAGAAATGAAGAAAGTGGCTCAGAAATGCTAAAGGTCAAAGGGCTGGACGTTTTTTAGATTATTCAGACCAACCCTTACCTATCTGCTGGCCCTGGGAAGGTAAGTAGAGTCTTAGAGACTTAACAATTCACACATTTAAAAAAAAAAAAAAACAAAGGAAAAAAAAACCATGAAATTCGGGAGAAATTCTTATCTTCACAGTAGCCGTGTCAGACTAAACACTGAAATCCAAATGAGGTGTTGGACCGTAAACAGGTAGCCAGCTAGTGAGTTACAAATTCTGGTTGTCTCTTGTAGCTGTGTGGCCCCGAGTCAGTCGCTCACCCTCTCTGTTTCTGCACACCCACATCTGTAAAAAGGAAACGGTGGCTTCTGTCTCACACGTCAGCTGCAGGCTAAGTTCACTGTTGCATATTAAAGAACGCTGTGCACAAGCTGGCACATTTCCGGTGTAAACTTAAAGACACAGAAAGGCTGAGGGCTGCGAGGTCATGCCTCTAGGATTGTGAGTCACCTAGGCAGACTAGGTTGGTGTTCTACAAAGAAGCTTCTGGTGTCCCCTGCTGCTTTGTTATTTCACTGATAGATAGCATTTTTTTAAAATGCCCAATTCTATCTATCTACCTACCTACCTACCTACCTACTTACTATTTGTTTCCAGACAGGGTTTCTCTGTGTAGCCCTGGCCGTTCTGGAACTTCCTGGAACTTGCTTTGTAGACCAGGTTGGCCTTGAACTCAAGAGATCTGCCTGCCTCTGCCTCCTGAGTGCTGGGATTAAAGGCATGGACCTCCAACTGTCTGGTTTAGACCAGGCTAATCTTGAATTCAGAGATCCACCTGCCTCTGTCTTCAGAGTGCTGGGATTAAAGCCTTGTGCCACCACCTGGACAGGGTCTCACTATGTAGCCCTGGCTGACCTGGATCCCCCTATATAGACCAGGCTAGCCTCAAACTTACAGCCCTCTGCCTGGCTCTGCTGGAAAAAAAACCAAAACAAACAAACAAACAAAACGCTTGAGGGTTGTAAGGCCTCTGGGAAATTAACAGTGGTTGGGCTTTGAGGGAATACAAAGGTCCTTTGCTGGGTGACACAGACCTACCAATCATGAGTAAAGACCCACCAGTCTTCAGAGGGCACTCTCTGAAGCAATGGCTAGGAGCCAGGACTCCTGACAGGGAGATCGGGAAGAGGGGGATCTCAGGATCCCCCCTCACCACACACAGCCAGCGAGCACTGTGCAGTGATTGACAGCAACTCCGCTTACTACATTGGACTTTGCACTTCTGCCCTGGATTATTCAGCAGGGAGGGCCCTCTAACTTTACCCAGACTGTGCCAACTGACTGGACTTCACAGTGGCTGGCTTATGGTACGTACCCCTTATTAGGTTTTAGAATATAATCTATTTAGAAGAGTCCTTATCAAACTACTCCCCGACCCCTCGGAGAAAGATGCTCACTGGAACCTGGGCCAATTCACAGGGCGAATCTTCCCAGAGGTTGATGGGGGATGTGGAAATGGAGTTTGAGACCAGAAGAGGACAGAGTACCCCCATCCCGGGAAGCCGCAGGTAGGTGGAGATGGGAATAAAGTCCATCTAAAATTCCTCTCCCCACCCCCTAGCTTCAGAAAGAAGGGACAGGAGGAATCTACAAAGTCCAGGGAGCAAGAAAATCAAAGAGAGGTGCCTAAGGAATGCTGAGCCCCACCCTCCCTGGGGGCACGTGCCTGAGGGTGACTGTGGAATTTATAGACACATAAAGGCTCCCCCTTTCCCTGGCTCTTCAGGAGTAGGGTGTGTGGGAGGGGGACGACCTAAGATACTCAGAGCGGGGTGTCACTTCGCAGCTTCCTACTGGTCCACGCAGCGACGGAGGTGGGTGGGGGAAGCGAGAGCCTCCTGGTTTCAACCATGCTCCCCCCCCCCCATGGCTCCACACACTTCCCAGGGTATCGCGTCCTTTACCAGGCTCCAGCCTCTCAGTTGCTCCCCCCACCCCCCTCCCAGTCCCAGTCCCTTACACTCCCTTACACATCCTCAGGTCCTTGTTTTGTCTTCGGGTGGAGAAGAGCTAGTATCTTGTTCTTGGCTTCAGCTCCGTCCCTCGGGGTTCTAAGCACCCCCAACCCCCACCCCGCGGCCAGTGTGGGAAGCGAACCCGCAGCTCTCAGCGCCTTCCCGGAGATAGCAGCCGACCCGCCGAGGGTGTAATCGACAAGCGCGTATAATTCACAAAGACCGGCAGTCGCGCCCAGGTCTGTCTGGGTCTCCGGACTGGAGCTGGAAGCTTTGCACACGCCCCCATCCCCTTCCAGATCTGACGTCTGCGGGGGTCCGGCAGGGACTTCAGAGCAACTGTCTCCAAGTCCCAAGACTGGAGCTGGAAGCTTCGCGCACCGTTCTTCGTACTCCCTCATCTGACACTAACGGGGTCAGGGACATTAGCGCAGCTGTCCTCAGTTCCTTGAGCTGGAGCTGGAAGCTTCTTGCACTATTCCACGCACCCCAACCTTCCCCTGCCTAGATGAGACCCATGGGGAGGTCCAGAGACTGGGGGGTTTGGAGGACATCAGAGCAGCAGTCCCCAACTCCAGGACTGCGGATGGAAGCTTCGAGCACTATTCCGCGCGCTCCTTCCTCCGACCAGACCCGACACCCACATAGTTCCCGGGGTGGGGAGTACACCAGAGAAACTGGGGACGTCGGAACCACTGTCCCTGGCGTCCGCTGGCTACTCACCCCGCTCCCCGGCTGCGTGCGGGACCGCTCTGCCCGGCTCCTTGCACTTGGGCTGCGGCTCCAGCGAGCACAGGTGCTGGGGCTTGGCTTGCTTGCGCCGCGACATGGCGCGAAGATGAGGCTCCCGGCGGGTCCCCAAGAGTGGCCTCCTGAAGAGCGCGCGTTTCCAGACTTCGGAGGCACACCCCCGCCACAGGCCGGATCGCGCATGTCCCGGTCCCGCCGCCCGTCAGCCCGGTAGGACGATTTATCAAGTGTCCTGACAGTCGCTTGGCTGGCAGCCAGGACCTCAGGGGTCTCGGGAACCCCGCTCCCACGCACGAGCTCCGGCTCCACCCCGGCCCCGCCACACCAGAATCTGCATTTTAACAAGCTCCCCAGGTGATGCGCGCGCACGCTCAGGTCGGAGAAACCCTGTCTGCATTTTAACGAGATCCCAGGTGATTCGTTGACTCATTAAAATTGCAGAAGCGCCAGACCTCTTCCCATTTTAATGCGCTCCCTGAGTCGCTGGGGAGCTCGTTAAAATGCAGATTCTGACTCGGTGAGTCTGGGGTGGAGCCCGAACGTCTGTATTTCTAACGAGCTCCCACGTGAGGCCGTGGCCGCTGCCACGCGGGCTGGAGAGCTTTTACATTCCCTCTTAATTGGTCCAGCCTGGGACCGCGGTCCTGGGCTATTTCTCACAAAAGCTAACAGGGATTTTCTCATGCACAGGCGAAGGTGGAGAAGGAGCTGGGCACGTGGCGCGTCCTCTCACCTGTGCATACGGCTATACAATTTAAGGACAGGGTGCCTCTAGTTTGCAGGGCGCACTCTTTGCAGCCAGGTTTTTTTTTTTTTTTTTTTTAAAAAGTAGATGTGGGCTGTCGAGATGGCTCAGCGGGCAAAACCACTTGCTACCAAACCTGATGACTTGAGTTGTCCCACAACGCGGTAGGAGAGAACTCATCCCTGTAAGATGTCCTCTGGCCTCCACAAATGGGACAGCACACAGAGACACAAACACAAATAAATGCGATAACAAATTAAAAAGTAAATTCTGAAAGTCCTGGGTTCAGGAGGAGAGGCCTGCAACTCGTACTCTTATTCTGCGCTGCGTTCCTGCCTCGGGACTCAGGGTGTAGGACCACACAGGAGAGGCCTTTGGGGCCAGCCAGGGCGCAGGCCCCACCCACTGGGTGACTGAGGCGCGGTACCGTCCCGGGGGTTTTGGCTAATTGACTTTTCGTGCTCAGACTAGCTGGGACCTTGCGGAGACCCGAGGGGGACCCCGCCTTACACCTTCTGAACGACGTCCAACAAGGATCGGGAAAGCCACCTACGTCCCCTCAAGGTGTTTACTTTCTTCACACTGGGAAGTTACTTAAAACAGGGCTGTGCCCCAAGCCTGCCCAAACCTGAGAATCACGTGGTGGCCACGGCTCAGAAAGACCCAGCCGCGCTCAGCGGCGAATTCTGCGGGTGGGGACCTGAGACTCAGTATTTTTAAATCAAGGCAAATGTGACAGTTAAGGAAAGGAGCCTTTAAGGGCTCCCTTAGCAGCAGGGGATGCGCGCGTGTGTATTTGGCACTGGCTGGGCTGGCTTTCTTAAACTTCCTTATGGTTTCCTGGGTGTCAGTCTTCTTAGCATGTGTCAGCAAGGCTGGGTGAACTCACTTAAGGCTAAACCCGTAGACATAATTTAATAAAAGTTTCCTTATATGTGTGCAGCTATACCTCTGCTGAACCATTTAAATTTTTTAAAAGATTTTATTTTTAAATTCTGTGTATGTGTGTGTGCACGTCTTGTGTGTTTGTGCATCTGAGGCATTGGTTTCCCTGGTTACAGGGAGTCCCGAGCTGTGACTGAGCTCTGGTCCTTTGCACTGCTGAGCCATTATCTCATCCACACTCTTTACATCATTTCTTTCTTTTTTTCTTTTTCTTTTTTTTCTTTTTTTTTTTTACGGTCAGGTGTAATGGCATGTGTCTTTATTTAATCCCAGCACTTGGGAGGCAGAGGCAGGAGGATCTCTGTGTGTTCAAGGACAGCCTGTCTACCTGGTGGGTTCTAGGCCAGCTAGGGCTGTGTGTGTGTGTGTAGGCAGGTTAGAAGCAAACCTGTGGGAGTCAGTTCTCTCCTATCATGTGGGTTCCTGGAATCCAACTCAAGTTGTCAGGGCAGTGTCTAGCGCTGCTTACCTGCTGAGCCATCCCCCTGCCCCAAAAGCAGACAGATTTGAAAACACACACATGTGCTCTGGATTAGTGTCTCCCAGGACTGACTCAGGACCAAAAATCCTAAGGACAGAAATCCCCTCAGAAAACTTGGAAAAGAGTTCATTAAGGGTGACTTTGGGAGACACTTGATACTATGTTATACTTGGGCAATGGACAAGCCCATTTCCTGCCCAGTCTTCTCACAGGACCCAGGAGTCCCCTTCTTATCTTTAGTGCATACTCTCTGTGAAGATCTCTTCTTTCTTTTTTCTGGTTTTTCAAGATAGGATTATTTCTCTATACAGCCCTAGATGTTCTAGAACTCGCTGTGTAGACCAGGCTGGCCTCCAACTCTCTAACTCAGATTAGCCTGCCTCTGCCTCCGGAGTGCTGGAATTAACGGGAGGTGCCATCAAGCCTGGCTAGGTTTCGCGAATATTGTCAGTGTTTATCCACTTTGACTACTGTAGGATGACTTCTGCCAGGCCTGTCTAGTGTGGACTGGGCTGCCAGCGTGCAGGATCATCCCCAGGAGGGTCCTGGTTTCTCTCGACTGAATGCAAGCAACACCCTAGGATGTCAGGAGAGAGGATGAGAAAATGATCACACCAGTGTCCCCCATCCCAGCAAAGGAGAGGAGACCATGGCCCAGCACAGCCTCCCACACACAGTGCTACCAACTGTCTTACTTCTGTTAACTGTACTGATAAAAATGGTCACTCATAGCATCGTAATTTGCATCTTCCCTGTATATATGATTCCAAGAAAGAATAAGATGGAAATTGAAGCACTATTAATAAAAATTCAGAGAGAAAAATTGGCATTCAACCTGAAGGCCAGAAAAGTAAACAGCCAGCCACTGGCTCTTTCATTGCAGAGGAACTTGGGGTGACTGTCCAGGCAGCCAACTGTTTCTGTCATTACTCACAGTTTTTGGAAGTCACTTGATTGCACTTCCTGCTTACTCAGTTAATATTATTTCCTTCTTGTATCTCTGAGGAAGTTGAAGACTAGATAGTTATAGTTTTCCTGATGCAGAAGCAAGTTATGATAGAAAGTAAATTAGGTACAAGAGTTTGGACTCACAATGTAGGATAAATATGGAGTATTTTCTCTAAATTTGTCAAATGCAAATGGACTAGACATTGTTGATGTATTATTGCCTGTATATATTGTATATAGTTATTTTACTTACTGTATATGGTTTTTCTTATATTAGTTATAGCCTTTTTTATTTTAGATAGAAAGGGGAAATGTAGTGGCATTTCAATGTATTTTATTTTTTTAATATTTATTTATTTATTATGTATACAATATTCTGTCTGTGTGTATGCCTACAGGCCAGAAGAGGGCACCAGACCCCATTAAAGATGGTTGTGAGCCACCATGTGGTTGCTGGGAATTGAACTCAGGACCTTTGGAAGAGCAGGCAATGCTCTTAACCTCTGAGCCATCTCTCCAGCCCCTCAATTGTATTTTAATAAATAAAGCTTGCCTGAAGATCTGAGAACAAAACAGCCCCACTGGTCAGCCTCACAGACCAGGTAGTGGTGACTCACACCTTTAATCCTAGTATCCACACTAGTTGCCATAGAAACCAGCCAGTGCATGCCTTGAATTCTGGTAGTGCATGCCTTTAATGCCAGCCCTAGAGAGGATTATAAAACGGGAGGAGACAGTTCTCAACCACAGTCTCATTAAGATATTCCTGGAGCCAGGATCGCCATTTTCAGGACAGAGGTTAAGGTAAGAGCCAGTGGCTGGCTGTTTTACTTTTCAGGTTGAACCCCAATTTCTCTCTCTGAGTTTTTATTAATCATGCATCAGGAAATTATATTTTCCACCAATAAAATGGCAAGAACTGATTATTATTTATTTATTTATTGAGACAGGGTCTCACTATGCAGCCCTGGCTGGCCTGGCACTCACAATCTGCACCAGCCTCACTTGGAGTGAACTTACTAGGATCTGTCTGCCTCTGCCTCTGCCTCTGCCTCCTGAGTGCCAAGATTAAAGTTCCCTCTCATTTCCCAGTGGCCAGTTCACGTAGGCATGTATAGGCAATGCTGAGTGTACCACCAGGACTGGGGAGATGGCTCAGTAGTTAAGAGCACCTGCCACTTTTCTGGAGGACCTGGGTTCGATTCCCAGCGATGGCTCACAATCACCTGTGACTCTGCTTCCAGAGATCTGATGGCATCCTCTGGCCTCTTTGGGTACCAGGAATGTGGTGCATGGACACGTGTAGGTGACACACCCATACACATCAAGTAAAAATAAAAAATTTAAAGGCATGTGCCACCATATCCAGAATTTAGTTTTATTTTGAAAGGATGTTACACTATTTTATAAGGTCCATCTAAATCCTAGCCTGTTTGTCTGTCTGTCTGCCTGTCTGCCTGCCTTCCTTCTCTTCTCCCTCTTTTCTTTCTGACAGGGTCTCCTATGTAGCCCAGTCATCCTCCTACCTCAGTGCTCAGTGCTGGGGTTTCAAGCCTGCTTGACATCTGGTCAAAGTTCTAGTTCTATGTTATTTATAAATTTTATTACTGAGTTTATTACCAAGTTTTAATGTCTTGATTTCAAGGATCATTGCTAAAAATTATAGAAAACGAACCACAGGGCCCATGCTCAGGAGCCATGGTTGTTACCTTTCGCCCAGTTTTCCTATCAACTGGTTTTTGTTTGTTTAAATCTAGCTGATAATTTTGAGTGTGTATGTGTGTGTGGTATGTCTGAACATAAGTGTCCAGGTCACACATGTCCAGAGGCGAGAGGAGAACATCAGGTGTCCTGGGCTGTCGCTTTTGCTCACTGAACCTGAAGTTAGGCAGGCAGCAAGCCCCGGCAGTCCGTTCCTGTCTCCTCTCTCCTCTCCCAGATGATGGAGATACAGGTTTGTCCATGGACCATGCTCATTTTTACACACTTAGACCCAAGCTCAAGTGTAGCATTCACCCTGGCCTGCAGCTGATAAATTTTGATCCTTCCTGATAATCAGGGGCTTTTGCAAATTCACCTGAAGAGGAAGTCACTTCCAACCTCTGAAGGTTTGAGATGACACTGTATCAGACGGGAGAACTCTGCCACTGAGTTCCAACACGGGTGTGTGCGTGTGTGCGTGTGTGTCCGTGTCCATGCAGGTAACACCTTCCCTCCTTCCTACAGCAACAACTCACAGCATCCCACGGCCAAACCTGCTTTTTCACACTCCTGACAGCTACTGGATTTACTTCCTCATTCCACTCTAGATAGAACCATCGCCTTCCTCTTCCCAGGCCTTCCTCACAGAGAAAGTCAAGCCATTTTTACTGCAATGATCAGTTGGCCAAAGTGAAACGATGAGAGCCCATGGCTTTTCAAAACTCAAGTATTTTGTCAAGAGATAAACAGCACAGCTCTGACTTCTGAGAAGACTCTGCTGATCCCTGTGTGGTGTGTGTGTGTTGCATGCCCACACAGGAGCATGTGGGCCAGAACAGATGCCCAGTGTCTTTCCTTATCGCCTTGGCCTTCTTGTCTTGAGCCAGAGTCTCTCAATAAACCAAAAACAAATAAACAAACAGAAACCCCTCCTCATTTGGCCACCGAGCTCTCAGGATCAATCTGCCACACCTCCAACGTTGGGGTTACAGGTACCGGCTTTTTATGTGGGTGCTGGGGATTCAAACTCAGGCCCTCAGGTTTGTAGAACAGACACTCTGCCCACTGAGCCATCGCCCCAGCTCCTGTGCAAGCTCTGAAAGCTGTCATTTGTTTCCCACTTTTTATCAAAGAAATGACAGCGCCGCCACAGTTAGGGTGACCGTGGCTGTGGCGGACGGAGGAGCACAGACGGTGTCTACTATGGAGGCAATGACAGCCATCTATATGTCACTAATTATTCATAATGGTAGGGTGAGTGTTCGACTTACCCATAATAAAAGCTAACACTCAACTGTAACTCAGTCCCACTTAACTAGGTAAGATGGTTTTCCACGGAAATGTACTCGAAGCAAACAAGCCCAGGTGACACTACTCCTGTGCGCTGTGAATTCCCGCATCTTCACACCAGCTTCAACCTATGTACATCCATGGGAACACAAAAACAATGAATTTCTGTGGTCACAGATGTAGGAAATGCTTCAGGATGTATCAAGTACAGACAGCCGAAGGACAGGGAGCACGTGTGTGACACCACTGTGCAGATGTGTATACGCATATAAACACACACAATAGTGTACGTGCGTGACACCACTGTGCAGATGTGTATACGCATATAAACACACACAATAGTGTACATGCGTGACACCACTGTGCAGATGTGTATACGCATATAAACACACACAATAGTGTACGTGCGTGACAACACTGTGCAGATGTGTATACGCATATAAACACACACAATAGTGTACATGCGTGACAACACTGTGCAGATGTGTATACGCATATAAACACACACAATAGTGTATGTGCGTGACACCACTGTGCAGATGTGTATACGCATATAAACATACACAATAGTGTACAAAGCATAACAGAGATCTTGCAAACACATTTAGAGACACTTTGAAATGCAGGAGAGACCTGAGAGGTGGCCTGTGACTTGTCCCTGGGGATGAGAATGGGGGGTGGGGTGGGGGTGACTGACATATTGTATAAACCGTTTTTTTTTTGTTTTTGAGACAGGGTTTGTGGCTTTGGAGCCTATCCTGGAACTAGCTATTGTAGACCAGGCTGGTCTCGAACTCACAGAGATCCGCCTGCCTCTGCCTCCCGAGTGCTGGGATTAAAGGCGTGCGCCACCACCGCCCGGCTCTTTTAAGTTTTTAAAAAGAAGTTTTAAAAGGGTTTTCAAAAGGTAGGGGTGGCTGGAAAGATGGCTCAGCAGTTAAGAGCACGGGCTGCTCTTCCAGAGGACCCAGGTTCAATTCCCAGCACATGGCTGCTCACACCATCTGAGACTCCAGTGTAGGGAACCTGACTGACACCCTTGTCTGCCCTCCGTAGGCACTGAATGCATGTGCACAAACACACATACAGGCAGAACATCTACACACACACCTTTTTTAAAAAGTTAAAACTATTCCCTGGTTTATTTAATCTATAGTCAGTCGTGTTGCTCTGTCCCACCCTTTGTTAAAGGTGTCATCGTCATCTGAGTAGAAAGGAGCCCAGCGTTAAAAGCAAATTTTTAAAATATTTATTTTAACTGCGTGTATATGTCTTCATAGAGGTATGTGCACACAAATGTAGGTCTCCTGGAGTCCAGGAGAGGGCGTCAGATTCTCCTGGGGCTGGAGTTACAGGCAACGGGGAACAGCATACTATGGGTGCTGGAAACTGAACTTGGGTCCTCTGTAATAGCCACCTCTTCAGGCTTTAAATTTTTCAACAATTTAAACAATAAAATTTGGCTTACATGTAAAAATGACAACCATGTCATTTCAGGACAACCCCGCCCCTGAACAAACGACAAAGCCTAGCCTGCCTTTGAGACTCCCGCCCATCTTGAGGTGTGGTGCATTCTTGTATTCAGCAAACCCATCAGCTCTCCTCCTCTGCCAGCCTCTTCCACTACTTCTGATTTTTTTTTTTTGTGAGCTTCACTTATGAATTTCATCACCTAAATGATATGCTGCACAGTCTTGCCTTCCTCGCTGAGTGTTTTCCGTGCCTGGAATCTGGAAGCGTGTGATTCAGCATGTTACCACAGGCAGCCGCCTCTGTTTTCATTCCCCCCATAATCCAGCGTGTGAGCACACCACTGTGCGTCTTGCTCTGCCAAAGGACACTCTCCAGCGTGGTAATTATGAGCAATGCAGGTATGTACATTCCTGCACGAGAGTCTCGGTCCATGTATACACGCTTCTCCATACCCTGAATCTGCCCTGAATCAGGTCCCTGGGGGACTCAAACATGAGAACCAGAGATCAGAATCTGCTTTATAAGAAGGTCCCCAGAGTGTCACGTGGGCTTTATTGGTTCATACTCTCATCCATACGTTATTTTAAATAAAGAAGAAATAGTTGGGGGGCTGGGCTGGCAAGGTGGTTAGGGGCTTTGTAAAAGTCTTTGCCCCTCAAGCCTGATACACCGAGTTCAATTGTCAGAAAACCCACAGCACAAGGAGAGAACCAACCCCACAAAGGTGTCCTCTGACCTGCACACACACACTGTGGCATACAGGTACCCCACACTCCCACATAATAATAAATAATTTCATGAAGTGGCTGCCTGGGCTGGGGCTGCAGCACAGTTGGTCTCGCATGCACAAAGCCCTGGTTCCATCCCCAGCATCGAAGGAACGGGTGACTCGCAGCTGTTCTCTCCACACTCAGGAGATGGAGGCAGTCCATGAGTTCAAGGCTATCCTTGGCTATGTAGAGAATCCAAAGCCAACCTGGGCTACCTCAGACCCTGTCTCAAAAAAATAAACAAACACTGCCTGATCCATACAGCACAGCCTTAAAGAGACGAGAAAGTCATATTCTTGGCTGACAAGGGAAAAAGTGGGGAGCAGGTATGAGGGCCTTATGGGGTTGGCTCGACATGATCTAATTGCCCTTTCCTCCTCTGCCCTGTCTGTTGTAGTACGGTGTTTGTTTTCCTTCAAAATCCTATGTTGGAAGGGACGTGATTAGGTCATGAGGTTGGGGCCCTACCAGATGGATTAGTGTCCTTCCACAGGAGACCCCATGGGTGGTGGGTACACTCAAGGCACATTGTGTAAGTGCATGACATTTCCAAGGAATAAATACAAATATCATTTAAAGCAAATAAGAGACATCAGGAACACCCGGTGAGGACGAAGCTGGAAGATGTGTCTGTGAGAAAAGTCTTTCTCACACGCTGACCTCTGCCCTGGCGCTTCAGCCTCAGACTTCTTGGTCTCTAGGATTATAAGAAAGGATTTGCTGTTGTTTGTGAGCTACCCGGTCCTCTGCACTTTATTACAGTACCTACACAGTCTAAGGTGTCCTGGTGAACCTAAGGCAGGCCCCTTGCCTGGCTTGGGAAGGTGACCTAATCACTCCTGGCCTGAGGGAACATGAGGATGGCTCATGCCTCTGAGGACGGAAAATCAGCACTTACATAAGCTCATTGTGGGCTCAGGATGGCTTGAAAACCCATTGTCTTGTATTTATATTTCCAGACTTTGGCTCCCGCCCTCTTCTGGCCTCCACAGGTACTGCATGCACACAGTACACAGATGTACATGCCGTCAAGACACATACACACATAATAAAAGTGAATAAATATTTAAGAAAAATATGAACAACAAAACAAAACCCAAACGAAAATCAAAATCAGGGCGGGCAAGATGGCTCAGTAGGTCAAGCACTTGCTGCCGAGTTTCATAACCTGACTGGATTTTTCCCTATATGGGAGGGAGGGACCTGACTCCTGCAAATCGTCCTCTGACGTGACCACTGCGTGCTGAGACACATGGGAAGTGCCCCACCTACATACACACAAAATAAATAATTACAAACCCCACGTATTTTCCAAGTCACATTCTCAGACCCAAACCATTAACATTAGGGAGCCGAAACAAACCCCTTCCCAGATTTGAACTACTTAAAAACTAAGGAACATGGCTTTAGCTCCTGGATTCCATTTCCTTCTAACAGCTCCCTAAAACAAACAGCAAGACAGCCGGACTTTAGGAGAAGGGTACGCTATTTACGTTTCTGGTTATGAGACGTTAGGAGACGCGTACGGCATTTACGTCTCCGGGTATGAGACGTTAGGAGAAGGGTACGGCATTTATGTTCCGGGTATGAGACGTTAGGAGTAGGGTAAGGCATTTATGTCTCCAGGTTTGAGGCGTGAGGAGACGGGTATGGCATTTATGTCTCCAGGTTTGAGGCGTGAGGAGACGGGTATGGCATTTATGTCTCCAGGTTTGAGGCGTAAGGAGACGGGTACGGCATTTACATCTCTGGGTATGAATGTGGGGCACGTGGGCTGACGGGTTTGTGCACTATGAGATTTCCTGTATTTTACATACGTTAGAATAAGTAAGTCATTATTATTGCTCATATGAAAATAGAGAACTTCTGACGAAGAGCAAAGACCTAGAAGTAATAAGAATTGTGCTCAGGTCCGGCGGTGGTGCATACCCATTTAATCCCAGCACTCTGGAGGCAAAGGCAGATGGATCTCTGTGAGTTCGAGACCAGCCTGGTCTACAGAAAAATCCTGTCTTGAAAGACAAGCCCAGCTCTAAGGCTCTCCAGGGGACTCGAACTTTGCATTTAAGGGTATGTTATCCTGTCCCCCCACCCCTCAGTTTGGTCTTCGACTTGCTACATGCTTGAGGTTAACCTTGAATTTGTGATCCTCCTACCTTTAATTCCAGACCACTGAGACCATGAGCTCACAAGCGCGCACTGTGGGGACTGAGCCCAGATCTTCCTGCATGTTAGGCAACCACACTATTGACTCAGCCCAGAAACGTAAGGTTTCAAACACCACTGTGTTCTGTATGTCCCCAGTTTATTACCCCAAACAGATCATCTCTTCATATAAAAGTGAGATGATTGCATGGTTGACCACTTCCCGCCATCCCCAGAGGGTTTCTCTGTCTATCTTTGAAACCTGTCCTGGAACTCACGCTGTAGACCAGGCTGGCCTTGAACTCACAGAGATCTGCCTCCCAAGAGTGCTGAGATTAAAGGCATGCGACATGATCGCCCGACCCCTAAAATGCTTTTTGTTTGTTTGTTTTTTAATAGTGATGGACCGTCCTCATCTGTCAATCCTGGCGGACCCTGGAAACCAGACACCATTCCTACTTTTAACATCTTTGGTCTTTCTGGCTTGCTCTTTGGCGCCACCTAGTGACCAGATTTAATTTCAATTCAAAAGGGAAATTTGAATTTCTCAGTGTGGCTCATACTTCTCAACGAGTAATACTTCTCTCATTTAGACCCTGAGCAGAGATAGACATTTAAGAAACCACATCTTGAAAAACCCAGTCAAACCTTACTAGGATCCTACACCCTATTTACATCTAAACAGAAATGTCAGGTCCGCCATGAGGTGTGAGGTTTCAAAGAACATGTGGGTGGGAGCCACCTGTGGCAAGCAGCACAAAGGCCTGTGATCCCATGAGGCAGAAGGCCAGTCCTCTGGGTCTTGAATTTGAGGCCAGCCTGGGCTACAGAGTGAGACCTTGTCTCAAAAACAAAAATAAAGACGAAGAAATTTGGGTCACTTTAGACATCGAATGAATGCATCAGATGTAGCTGAAGGGGGGAAGAATTTATGAGAAGACCCAGCTGTCCCAAGTCCCCTGTGATGACAGAACAGTCCGCAGGGCTGGGGGGATGGTTACAAAGAGTATGTGCACTGCTCTTGCAGAGGATCCAAGTTTGTTTCCCAGAACCCAAGCCAGCTCATAATCACTGGTAACTCCAGCTCCAGGGGGATCTGACGCCCTTTCTGGCCCCTGTGGGTACCTGCACTCATGTATACATGCACGTGCGCACGCGCGCGCGCACACACACAAATCTTTACAAAATAAATTAAACTTCACAGCCCTATACCCATGTGGAACTGTAACAAACTATCACTAGGGAATATATTTTAACCAGGTGTTAGGACACTATTCCCTTTGGATCCCTGTCTCCAACACCCTTGTTAGAAAGGGTCTGACACAGACTTGGATCTATGCAGGAACAAATAGGGATCTATGTCATACATAAGTCCTCCGGACTCTGTATGTGTCTGCAATTCTGGAAAGGGGCTCCCGAGAAGCTAAGTACCATCATCTACTATACAAACCGAGTGCAATGGAAACCCCAAACCCAAACACCTTTATTCCAGTTGGAGAATCAAATCTGGAAGATGGAAAATCAGACTGTTAAGAAACAAACGCATCCGGTCCCTCACACAGTGAGCTCCAACTCCTATTGGAATCAGCCTTGGCAGCCTTTAAGACAATGTAACAGCTTGAAGGAGGAATCAGGATGGTTTCCATGTTGTTTCTCTGTTAAAAAACTACACAAACCATATAAAATTCAATTACGAGGAACCAGGGGCCTTTTACAACATTCTTCTTGTAGTTTCTCTGATAGCAACCCTCCCCCTCCAGAATGTTTTGAATATCTGAGGTACTAATCTGGTATAGAATCAGCCGGGCAGAGCAGGGCAGGGTGTGCGGCCCCATGGATGATGGAATAAGTCTGCTTGGGCAGTTCTTGCTGAGAGGAGAATATAGAGGGTGCTGTGGTGGCCACCGTGATGCTCTGGCCTCCATCGCTCACCACGGTCACCTCCGCAGTTCCCTCCTGAATCAGGGCGTTAAGGCCTTCCAAGTCCGAGCAAGTGATGCCTGAACTGGCAATGAACGTCTGGTTTCCTGTGCCTTCCTGGGTCCCAGCTGGGGTGGTGGGGATCAGACTCTGCTGCAGGGTGGTCCCTGCCGTCTGGTCATGGGTGGTCAGCAGAACGGTTGGCTGACTCAGGGCACCTGCTTCGCCAGGACACCCAGAAGGCTGAGGAGGGGCGATGAGACTGACCTGGCGTAGGATCTGCAGGCGGCCATTCCCCGGGAGCTCCTCTGGGGTCTGGGCTACCAGGGTGGGAGGCATGATGTTGACAGCAGCTGCAGCCGCTTGGACGATGGTGTTAGTCTGAGGTACCTGATGCCCCACGATGATCTTGACCCTCCCCTCGCTGAACTGAGACACCTGGCTGGTCTGGAGGGGGACCTGGAGATGCTCCACAGTGAGGGGCGCTGCCGGCTGCTTGCTGGGGTCAAGGTGTAGCTGCACGACTGTCACGTCCGAGTTCTTACTGTCGTGGTACTCACTGTGTTGCCTCTTGTGGCTGCGGAGGGAGTCCTCCCGCATGAACGAGGCGTCGCATATGTCACAGTGGAACGTCTTCTTGGCATCCAGCTTGGTCACCTGCCGGCTGCTCTGCCTGCCGGTGTCCTTCCTCTCGGGGGCCTCGGTCTTGAGCATGTCCGCATGGAACTTCTTCATATGTTTGCTCAGGTTACTGGGTTGCTTGGTGTCGAAGCTGCAGTAGTTGCACTTGAATGGGCGCTCAGTGCAATGGATGCGCTCGTGCACACGCAGCGCGGCCTTGCTGGAACAGGAGTAGCTACATTCTGGGCACTTTTCCGGGTGCTCCGATTGGTGCAGGCGGCTGTGCTTCCGCAGGGTTGATTTGCTGTCCCCCAGGAAGTCGCAGTGCGGACACTTGAAGTTGTTGCCGCTGTGTTTGATGCGGATGTGCGACTTGAGGTTCCCTTTCATGGTGCAGCGGACGTTGCAGAACTCGCATTTGAAAGGCTTCTCCCCTGAGTGCACGCGCATGTGCCTTTTCAAGTCGGAGCTGATTTTGAACTTGGCACTACAGAGCCAGCACTGGAAGGGGGCGTCCCCTGTCAACACAAGGTGAGTTTCCATAAGAACAGGTTAAAAACGACAACAAGGATCAACAAGGATCCCCCCGAAGCACACACCAGAAAATGGCTTATAGCAAAACAGGAGGCTGGCCCCTCCTCACTGCAGCTCCCAGCAGCCCTTGGGATTCTTTTAGGGACCCAAACCTGAGTCATCACTGTGATGCCGGCACAGATCCACTGCTAGAAAACCCAGAAGTGGGGACAAACGGGGATTTTTGAAAAGAGCCATTTAAATGTCTTGAATAGGATCTGCATTAATCCCAGTATCTGGGAAGCGGAGACAGTAGGATCTCTGTGAGTTTGAGGCCAGCAGGTCTACAGAGCAAGTTCCAGGACCAGGCTGGCCTCCAACTCACAGAGATCTGCCTGTTCTGCCTCCCTAGTGCTGGGATTAAAGGGCAGCACTATTACACCCTACACCTGGCTTCCTTATAATTGTTTATTTTTTCTTATAATTGTTTTAAAAAATGAGTTCATTTCTAATTTTACATACACCTTCATAGCCTACTTAGAAGCGGACAGCTCCATGGCTCTGCGTCCTTCTGGATCTGGATTGAAATGAGCGCCGTCTGTCCCAGACTTACGAACACATTTCCAGCGGGTCAGTGCCGGCTGCATTCACCCCTTCCCACCCCCCCACGTGATGGAAACACTGCAGATGGTTCTTGCAGATTTTCATGATTAGAGACGTGTTTATTGCACAAGATTTACTTTTCCCTTACTGTGCTCTCTACTTGGGAAGAAGTTACAGAATCCAGCTGCTTGATTTTTTTGTTTTTTAATTTGTATTTGCTGAGAGATGAATGGGGAGAGTGTAATTGCAAAATCCAAGTGGCTGGGATCTCTCAAACTCAGTTGCTCGATGGAAGCCAGGTCCAGATTAGTGGAGACAGCGATCATCAAGCAAGCGGCTTGCTCTCGAGCAGTGAGTTTTCGTGTGTACCGTGAGTGTGTGTGTGGATCTAAGGACAACCTTGGGCGTCACCCTCAGGAATGCTGCCCACCTTCTTTGAGACAGGGTCTCTCATTGGAGTTCACAACTGGACCAGGCTGGCCACTGAGCCCCAGGGATCCACCTGTCTCTGCTAGCCCAGGGCTGGGATCACACCCGTCCACCATGGCTGCCGTTTTTATGTGAAACCTAGGAGCCGCGCTCTTATCAGCCGAGGCGCTTCCCCAGCACGACCACGAAGGTTTAAGCAAGTGAGCTCACAGTGGTTCAGAGTTTTAGGTTGATTCTGGATGGCTGGAGCCACAGCAAGCACACTACAGGGTGAGACTGTCCCTGTTGGCAACACCCCTACAAGGCCGGAGCCATTGTTGACACTGGTCTGAGCACTAGGCTACAAATGAGTGGGGCCCTGAGCCCGCGTAACTCACTCGTGGTCACCATACAACACGTGACAGGACTCTGGAGCAAGGCGGCGAGTTGTTCGTGCAAGCCATGCTCACACTCTCAGGACGTGCCCTCTGAAGACTGTGATCAGGTTTCACTTTTGGGTAGGTGGCCAATGACGTCATCCTGAGCTGCCTAATGCATTCAACTAGAGGCTGCAGGGGTCACTTTAACACAATCACAGAAAACCAAGATGCCTGAACGAAACAACAAATACAGTCACATGGCCGATAACCCTTACCATTAGGCACGCTAGCTCCTGAACCGGAAGTGGGAAGCTCCAGCCTGTGGCCTAAACCCTGGCCACCGGTGGTTTTATAAATAAAGCTTTATTGGCTCAAGGCCAGCCATTCTCCTCCTGTGCCAAAGACTGAATCCAGGCCACAGCCACGTTAGGGCAGTGTAGCTGTTTATACCTATTTACTGTCACGTGGCCATTTTCCTGGTTAGTTTTATTAGCTCAACCCAGAGTCACCTGAGAACCTCACCTGAAGACCCGCTAAGCTTGTGAGGCACGATCTTGATTGAGAATGGACGGGTGAGGGCCCAGGCCGCTGTTGGGCATCACTGTCCCTAGGCAGGTGGACCGAACTGTACAGGAAAGCTAGCAGAGAACAATCCGGAGAGCGAGCCAGCTTTCCTCGTGATTTCTGCTTCTGTTCCTGCCCTGACTTTCCTCAGTGACGGGCTGGGACCTGGGAAGTGTGAGCCCTTTCTTCTCACAAGTTGCGTGGGGTCATGATGTTAATCACAGCAACAGAAGGAAAATGAAAACAGCCACGGGTGGATGAGTTGCTGTGCCAGTGGCTGTTTGGCTCTTAAAGCCCTGGGCATTCCTAAGTAGTCTTTTGTCTCCCAAGCGCTCTGATTCAAGGGGTGGGCCAGACCCTACTTTGTGTTCTTTAAGACAGGGGTCTCATTGGCCTGGGCCCAACAAGTAGGTTAGGCTAGCTGCCAGTGAGCCTTTGGGGTCCTCCTGCCTCTGCCCCCTGTCCAGGATTACGTGTCTGCCACTATGGCCAGCTTTTTACATGAGTGCTTCAGTGGTAAACAGTCTGAACCATATCCCGGGCTCCCAAATGGGTTTTCAGTAAACATTAGCTTTCCCCCTGCCTTCAAACAATGTCACGCTCCTTGCGGCAGTTTGTAAAACTCACAGAGCCCTTCCACAGAAAGTTTCAAACTAAAATAAAACCAGGAATACAAAAGAAATCAATTACATTAAGACGGCTATTAAAACCACTGAAAGAAGCATAGCGATTCGTGCCTTCGCAGCGATTCCATCGCCACCTAGCGGCGGGTCTCGGAATTACATCAGCTTCTAGACGGTAGTCACAAAATTTATTTTTGCTCAACTGCTTTGACGGCTTTGAAACCCCGTGAGTCCCCTGGGCGACAAGTTCATAGCATTTGCTCAAAGTGGAATAACAGACATTTCCTGTTGTTCTTCTCTCCATCAATTCCATTAGTGACGAAATCCAGGAAAAAACCCCCAACAACCCAGAACCAAATCTCATAGCTAGGTCGCAGAGCTAACAATTCTAGAGATTGAGATTCTTTTTGAGACAGGGGCTCTTGTAGCCCAGGCTATCCTCTAACTCCCTATGTAGCTTAAGGTGACCTTAAATTCCTGTTTTTACCCTCCCCCCAAGTGCTGGGATTACAGATGTACACCTCTGTGCCCCGTTAATCACAAATGTCTTAAAAATTATTTATTTTGTGTGTATATGTGTTTTGTCTGCATGCATGTTTGTGTACCACTTGTGTGTGGTGTCCACAGAGACCAGAAGAAGGATCCAGATCCCCAGGACTGGAGTTACAGGGTGGTGAGCCATCATACGTGTGTTGGAGATCAAACCCAGCCCCTCTGCAAAAACAGCAGGTGCTCTTAACAGCTGAGCCATCATTCTGACCCCACAAACATTTCTCAACTTTCTTTTTATTACATCTGAATGCATTAAAATCACATTAATTATTTACTGATTGAGTGATTGTGTGTGTGTTTGTGTGTGTGTGTGGTGCTCAGACGACAACTTGTGGGAGCCAGTCTCTCCTTTCACCAAGTGGGTCCTGAGGACTGAGATCATTTATCAGGCAGCAAGCACTTTTACCCATTGAGCCATCTCTCTAGCCCTAAATTCTTTCCTCCCTCCCTCCTTTCCCTCTCCCTCCTTTTTCTTTCTTTCTTTCTTTCTTTCTTTCCTTCCTTCCTTCCTTTTTTTTTTTGAGACAGGGTTTCTTGTATAACCTTGACTGTCCTGGAACTGATTCTATAGATCAGGTTGGCCTTGAACTCACAGAGATCCACCTGCCTCTGCCTCCCCAGTGCTGGGATTAAAGGTGTGCACCACCACTGCCCGGTTCTAAATTTATTTCTTAAGTGGAGTATACTGGTCAAACCCTACTGTAAGCTCTTCAGTAGCTAATGACCACACCCTCCACCCCCAGCGTCCGGAAAGCAGAACTTAAGGAACGTTGCAGAGTGAGCGAGTGAGCAGCGGACAGTTGTGTTTAAACCCACAGCGCTTTCCTGACTCTCAGCGGTAACTGAACACCAGACGGACTGGCAGGTGAAAAAACACTGTAACTCAAAGTTGGATGAGTGTCACAAGCAGACAGAAAACAAAATGAACACTCAGTGGAGACGACACATAACTGGCACACATTTAAAACATTAGGAAACACGCCTTTCTACCATAATCTAAAGATGCCACTAATATGAGTCCAACCCCGTAGGCCCAAGTGGACTTCTGATGGTGTTGTGTGAGAACTGCTGTGTAGCCCTGGTTGGCTCTGAATTCTTTAATTTAATCTTCTTTTTGTATATATTTTATTTATTTATTTTTTTGTGTGTGTTCATGTATGTGACCATGCGTGTGGAGGCCAGAGGCTGACGTCAGTGTGTCAATGTCTTCCTCCATCACTATCTGTTTTATTTACTGAGGCAGGGTCTCTCAGTGAACTTGAAGCTTGCCTATTTCATTAGTCTGGCTAGTCAGCTTGCTCCAGGGATTTCCCCATTCCCTCCTCCCGAGCACAGGAATTACAGGCAGGCCACCGTCCTTACCTACCCTGTGTTATGTCCTTAGCAAATAGTTTATCCACTGAACCAACTCCTTAGCCCAGGCTATGAACTCTTGATCCTCCTGCCTCAGTCGGGTACTTGGTTTTTGGGTGTGAGCCACCAGGAAGAACCAGATTGAAGTGGAGCAGACTCCAGACAACAGACTGGGCGCCAGTTATGTTTAGTGCCCTAGCCTGCTGCAAAGATGACACAAATATCTTCCAGTGTCCCACCTCCTGTCCCTCTGTGTCCTCTGACTCCTATATAATTACATAAGCTCATTGACAAGGGCAGGGTGACATGCTGGGCTCAAAGGTCACTGGGCTCAAAGGTCACTGGATTCAGCTGATACTATTTAGCAGGAGCAACCAGACTTGACACAAAGGTGGTGGTATTATTATTATTATTATTACTATTATTATTGTCATTACTTGTTTGATAGGGGGTTGTTGAGATAGGGTCTCAGGTAGCCCAGGATGGCCTTAAACTGGCTACATAGCTGAGGATGACCCTGAACTACTGAGCCTCCTGTCTCTACTTCCTGAGTGCTGGGATGACAGAAAACAAGGTCCACTAGGCACTTTGGAACGGCTCTGTCTTTGGGAATGTCTTGTTCACACATTATGAGAAGGTTGTTCCTTGCTAGTCTGCTGGTCCCAGGAGAACGACGACAGACGTGTGGTACAGAGGCAGATCACTCCAGCCCAGGGCACAGTGACTTTCGTCACAGTCAGCAGCTTCTCAGACTGAAAGCCCAGCTGGGGACAGAGAGTTACTTACAGGGACCTCAGCTGCTGAGAATGGAGGATGTTGCTATGTGTAGAGGCTTTGAGGAGGGTAGGTTATTAGGGACCTGGAAATGAGAGACTGTCAAAGCAGAGAACCCAAATCTTCAGCATGCATTTGGGAATCAAGCTGCAAAAATGGTAATTCACAGTAACAGCAGACATCCAGATCCAGCCGCTAAAGTTATTCAGTCAGTCTGCACATTGGGAAATGGAACCCAGCAGCTCGAGCTTGGAGGGGTGCTATGATTGGTCCCAGAAGGAAGTTCACTAAAGAGCCCAGTGGGTTCCAAGCAGAGTGTGGAGGGAAAGGCAAGGATTTCCTAGACATAATCTGTTGTCAGCATCCTTGGAAGTCATTTCCTACTAGCGCTTTAAAAAGTTTACTTTAGTCAGGCAGGGTGGCACAAGCCTTTAATCTCAAAAGTCAGCATTTGGGAGGCAGAGGCAGGCGAATCTATATGGTGAAACCTTGTTTTCACACAAAACAGAACACTGAAGTCTTTACTTATGTACATGTGTCTGTGTGTACATGCAAATGTGTGTGTGTGTAACCATGGAGTCCAGACAAGGGCTGTGGATCCCTTGAAGCTGGGGTATAGGTGGCCAATTGTAAGCTGCCTGATGTGGGTGCTGGACTTTGGTCCTCTGGGAGAGTAGCAAGCACCCTTAACCACTGAGTCATCTCTCCAGCGCCTCCAGCTAGCTTTTTATAATTTATTTACTTTTATTTTATGTGCATTGGTGTTTTGCCTGCATGTATGCCTGCGTGAGGGTGTCAGATCTTGGAGTTATAGACAGTTGTGAGCTGCCATGTAGGTGCTAGGAATTGAACCCAGGTTCTCTGGAAGAGCAGTCAGTGTTCTTAGCCGCTGAGCTATCTCTCTATTTCCCCCTCCAACTATCTTTTAAAGTTAGACAAAGGCATGGGGAACAAGATCATGTCCAAGGAAATAACCTCTAAATGAGGACCAAATGAGAAAGGGAAACCCTGGTGTAAGATTCTGTGTACACCTCCAAAGGGATTACACGGGTGCCAGGAGCCTCCCAGCTCCCTCAGTGTCAGAGGAAGAAAATGTCTACAATTGGGTCTAGAGAGAGGCAGGATGCCCGCCCCACAACTAGTTTTAAATCATACAAATAAACGGGAAACTCAAAGTTTTTTTTTTTCCTTCTTCTTCGGGACAGGGTTTCTCTATGTAGCCCTGGCTGTCCTGGAATTCACTCTGTAGACCAGCCTGGCCTCGAACTCAGATCCACCTGCCTCTGCCTCCCGAGTGCTGGGATTAAAGGTGTGCACCTGCACCACCATTCCCAGCTCAGGGAACTCAAGTTTTAAAGGCAGATCCAGTAGCACAAGGGACCCAGTCTACACTAAAACAAAACAGAAAAAGATCCTTCCTGGCCTTTGCATGCACGTGTACCCGTACACCCCCTTCTGTGGGCAGCATGCATGTGTACCTGCTTACCCCTTCTGCGGGCAGCATGCATGTGTTCCCATACACCCCCTTCTGCAGGCAGCATGCATGTGTACCCACGCACCCCCTTCTGCAGGCAGCATGCATGTGTACCCACACACCCCCTTCTGCAGGCAGCATGCATGTGTACCCACGCACCCCTTCTGCGGGCAGCATGCATGTGTTCCCGTACACCCCCTTATGCAGGCAGCATGCATGTGTACCCACACACCCCCTTCTGTGGGCACCATGCATGTATACCCACGCATCCCCTTCTGTGGGCAGCATGCATGTGTACCCACGCACCCCCTTCTGTGGGCAGCATGCATGTGTACCCGTACACCCCCTTCTGTGGGCAGCATGCATGTGTACCACACACCCCTTCTGCAGGCAGCATGCATGTGTGCCCACGCACCCCCTTCTGCAGGCAGCAAGCAGGAGTGGCAGTCTTGGGAGGCCAAGTTTTTAGAAGTGGTCCAGAATATAGCCTGAGAGGATGTCCCAAGTGGGCAGGGTTGTGAGCCAGAGCTAGACACTACTCGTTGCCAACCAACCCTGAACAAAGGGAGCTGGGGGAATGTGCCAAGAGAGATTTTAGGCGTGTGTGGGACCAGTCAGAGATAAGGCTCTCATCCTCACCATTCCCAAAACGGGATTACTATCAATGTTGGGGCTTCAGTATGCCACAACCAGACTGCTTATCCTTTCTGACCTGAGGGGCCTCACACCGTCTGTTGGTGTGATCCTATGGCTGGGTGAGATTTACGGGCGTCCTGGATATGGTGTGAATGCCAGAGATGAGCCTGAGGTGGGGACAAGGTGGTCGTGGTCGTGATTGTGGTTGGTGACAGTCTGCATGAACGGTACTAAATGTTTGTTCCTCTGCCATGTAATCTGGTGGTGGCCGTGCCACGGGTGAGCTCGAGCCCATCCCTGACACCAGATCCAGCCCGTGACTTGCTTTAGGTGTCAACGTGTTGTTTGGGGACACGCGCGGTGTCAACGTGTTGTTTGGGGACACGCAATCCGAGGCTTCAGTGGGCTTCCCCACTGGGCTTGCCTGCCTGTTCCTGTGTGGCGACCATGACAAAGTCAAGCCTGAGAGTTAGGGGCTGTGGATCCCCAGACCCTGAATTTCCTGTAAACAACTTGTTATGCTTGCAGCTGCTCTGAGCAAAACAATTTGTTTTCCTATGTTTGCAGCTGCTCTGAGCACGAGACCTTCAGGAGTTCCTGATGGCAGGGGAGTGGTTTCTGGTGGGTTTGGCTGGGGTGTGGCTAGCAGTTAAGAATCCCTATATAAGTTGCCCTGGAACACAATAAAGGGGGCATTCTTGTTTTTAGGATGACCCATGTCCCTGTCTGTGTGCGTATGTGTTTAAATCTCCAGCCCCTTTCCCGTCCCGTAGTGCAGGTGCTACACCTGGGTTGGCCCACAGGCCTGAGAGGAGGGTCAGAGATAGACGGGGTACAGTCTGATCACCCCAGGTGAGACCAGTGCACAGCCGCCAAGGCCACAATCAGTGGCTCCCGGGTGGAGGTAGGCAGAAGCGTTTTCACGCACGTGGTTAAGCTAAGCCAACACCAACAGCAACGCCTGTGGACCTGAACGACGTGATACAATACACCTGCTGCAGTACACCAAGGAGACAGGGTGATGGCTGCTAAGAAGCGCCACTGAAGATGCAACCCAGGGCCTCTGATGGGCCAGGCAAGAGTCGCCACAGAGCCACACCCCGGCCCTTGCCGTGTGCTTCCTGATTAAGGCATGCTAGTCTGAACACGTAAGTGCAATATTTAAAAATGGCTTTACTGACTGTAACTCAGACGATCATTAAAAACCCACTGTATCTACTTCATGGACTATAGTCCCTCAGCCCTGCATACATGAGTTCCATAAAAACACACGGAAGGGAATGGACTGCCGCACGGCTGCTCCTGTGTTACTGGGACAGGTTCTTTCACACAGGTGAAAAAGCAAAGGCCAACGAAAGGAGGGTCGGCTACCCCAGCTCCTTCAAAACTGTTTCTATGGGACAGGGTTCCACGTAGCACAGGATAGCCTTGTACTCTGGACACAGCCAAGGATGACCTTGACCTACTGATCCTCCTGTCTCCACCTCTGGAGTGTTGAGGTAACAGGTTCTTGCCACCATGCCTGGCTTAGTTATGTGGTGCTAGGGACAGAACCCAGGGTTTCACACATGCTAGGTAAGGACTCTACCACAGGAACCACATCCCCAGCAAGAATTAAAAGTAACAATAACAACAATAATTTTTTTTTAAATTTAGATTTTAGAAACAGGGTTTCCCTACAGCCCAGGTTGGTTATGAACCCAATATGTGGCTAAGGTTTTGAACCCCTGATCCTCCTGCCTCCCACCTCTCCAGTGTTGAAATTACAGGCTTGCCACAACTGGTTTATGTGGTCCTGGGGATGGAACCCTGGACTTGGCACTGTCAAGAAAGTCAAACCTCCAGGTCATGAATTAAAGATAATTTCCAAAAATCAGTTCAGAGACCAGGTCTCATATAGCCCAGACTCTCCTGATGCGCCTTGCTGCCACGTCTCCGGTGCTGGGGTTACAGGTGTGTGCCACCACGCCTGTTAAGCGGTGCTGGGGATGCAGCCCTGTGCATGCTAGGCAAGTGCTCTAATCCACCAACTCCAGCCCCAGCTCCTCTTTCCCAGCTGCCCACGGACCGGCAGGTGCCCGCGCTGGGATTTGAGGCCGCGCGCGTGACTTACCCGTGTGCGAGCGCAGGTGCACGGTGAGCTGGCTGGAGTTGCGGCTGGCGTAGGGACAGATCTGGCACTTGAAGGGCCGCTCGTCCGAGTGGATGCGCAGATGCTTGTTGAGGCTGCTGCTGTCGGCCGCCGCGTAGTCGCACGTCTTGCACTTGTAGGGCTTGACGCCCGTGTGGCAGCGCATGTGCGTTTTCAGCTTGTCCTTCCGGCTGAAGCACTTCCCGCACACCTCACACTTGTGGGGTTTGTCACCTTTGGGTGCACACGCAAGCCGTGGCGGGAAACAAGATTGAGAAGTTAACGTT
This sequence comes from Ondatra zibethicus, assembly GCA_004026605.1. Classification (NCBI taxonomy): domain Eukaryota; kingdom Metazoa; phylum Chordata; class Mammalia; order Rodentia; family Cricetidae; genus Ondatra; species Ondatra zibethicus. Next base: position 287,361 of record PVIU01000609.1, read on the forward strand.
GACTCCCGACACCTTCGGGGAGGACCAACCTGCAGGCCCCCGGGTGGAGTGGTGGCTCTGCTGTGTGGCTTATTAAGAGATTTCAAACATTTTCCCCCCAAGATGACTAGAAATTTCTTATTAGCTAAAAGTACACAGCAACTAAAAAAAAAAAATAAAATATTTTGCTGTTTCTGGACAGGGATCCTTGTAGCCCAGGCTGGCCTTGAGCTTGCCCTACCTCCAGTTTCTAAGTGCTGGTGTTAAGAGGCGTGCCTCACTATGCCAGACTTTAAAACAAGAATGTTGAAGCCTTTCTGCTTACCTTCTGGCTATTTCTGACCCCTTTACTCAATGTTCCCTGTGCTTTACAGAGTCTTGTATAAACGTTCTATTTAGGGCCAAGCACTCATCCACCCAACTTCTATTATCTTATTAATTTTGATTATTGTGCTTTTTTCTTTTTCAGACAGGATCTCACTATGTAGCCCTGGAACATGCTCTGTAGACGAGGCTGGCCTCGAACTCACAGAGATCTGCCTCCTGCTTCCCAAGAGCTGGGGTTAAAGGCGTACACCACCATACCTGACTTAGCATATTTTCTTTTACTGTATTTTTTGATATTTAAATCTTTCCAATATTAATTACTTTATTCTATGGACACAGATGCACGGAAGGACATTAGTGTAATGTAAACAGCCATCTCTCTTCTCTCTATTCCTTGGGCCGGCATGGCCTGCCTATTCCACTGCCCGCTTCCTCATCTTGGCGTAGGTGCTGTTTAGGTTTCTCTGCTGAAGCAGTTTGGTCTGACCCTTGACGGCAGATGTCAGCATGTAAGCAACTGCTCACTTCTGACCTGTAGTGTCCCTATTTATTAAGTGCGCGTATGTTGATATTTCTGTGTGGGCCTGTGCATACCAGGGCATGTGAGGTCAGAGGGCAACCTGCACAAGTTGGTTCTCTCCCTCTACCATGTGGGTCTTGGGAATTGAACTCATTTATAATGTCTTCAGGTTTGTCAGCAAGCACCTTTACCCACTGAACCACCTCACCAGCGCAGAGGTGTGTGCGTGTGTGTGTGTGAGTGTATGTGTGATTAGGGAATAAACTAGGGATTGCTAGGCAAGTGTTCTATAACTGGGCTACAGTCTCACGTCTTTTTAATTAATTAATTAGTTTTTGTGTATGTGTGTATTTAGCCACACTGCCAGCGAGTCTTCTTTTTTTATTTGCAGCAGTTTCGTGCATCCCAGGTTGGCTCTGGACTTGCCAAGAAGCCAAGCGTGACCTTGAACTTCAGCCACTGCCTGCACAGCGTTGGGAATGTGAGTGTGCACCCCGCCTCACTGATGCCACTCTGGGGATGGAACCCAGAGCTTTGTGCATGTCAGGCGAGTGCTCTACCACCCAAGCCACATCCCTAGCCCCTCACATTGATTCAGACCCTTCATGCTCTATTGTCCTGTCTGTGGGCCACTTCGCTTCCTCCTCTTCACAAAGCTGGGGCTAGAATCCAGGGCTCCCCGGCTTTTCGAGAAGATTCTACTCCACTCCCTGTTGACTTCATTTGGCTCATGTAGTCCTTTCTGTCATTTCCACACCATTAAGCAGCTGAGGTTGAGCGATTTTACTTTATGGATGGGCTATAAATTACTGAATCAATTCCCCAGTCAACCAGGAAAGAGAATGAAGCACGTGCGCATGTGCGTGCAGACACATGCACACACACACGCACACACACATGCACACACGCACACACACACGACTGCAAAGACATGCAAATGCTGAGATGGCTCTAGGGGTTACAGGCATCTGCCACCAAGTCTGGTGATCCAAGTTTAATTCCTGGGAACCACACGTGGCCGGAAAGAACAGATTATGATAGTTGACCTCTGACCTCCAAGGGATAAAGCAGTGGGCATATGAGCATGTGTGTACACACATACACATGCACATACTAAAGTTTAAAAATAATAAAGACACACAATATTAAAGGGGACAAGAGTACCATATTTGCTTAATAAGAGACAATAAAATTGTGTGTCTGGAGCTGGGCATAGCAGCACACGCCTTTAATCCCAGGAAGGCAGAGGCAGGCTGAGCTCTGTGAGTATGCGGTCAGCCTGGTCTATATAGTGAGTTTTAGGACAGTAATAGCTATATAGTGAGACCCTGTCTCCAAAAAATAAAATAAATAAAATAAAATAAATTGTTTTCTGTCTTAGGCCTTATATATGCATGCAAAAAATTCAGAATATTGCAGCGTGGACTATAAAGGTTGGTGACTCTGAGGTATATTAGGAAGTGACATGTTCTAAGTAGGGACTTTTACTCTTACCCTGCCTTTTGTCTTTATCTTTCTGCTTTTTTGGGTTTGTTTGCTTTTTTGAAGATATAGCCCCTGGCTGTCCTGAAACTTGCCCTGTAGACCAGACTGGTCTTGAACTCGCTGAGATTTGCCTGCCCCTGCCTCCCGAGTGCTGGGATTACAGTTGTGAGTCAACACACTAGTGAGATTTTCACTTTCCACTCTGCAGATCAAGTATGTACAGAGCCCTGTGCTGACAGTGTGCCAAAGCTAATCGTGTCAGAGTAAAGTTGGCACATCTGAACACATCGAAGACATGGCTCAGAGGTTAAGACTTCTTCCAGAGGTCCTGAGTTCAATTCCTGGCAACCACATGGTGGGTTACAACCATTTATAATGCGATCTGGTGCCCTCTTCTGGCATGCAGGCATACAGGCAGGCAGAACACTGTATACATAATAATAATTAAAGAAAAAGACTTAAAAAAATACATCTTCAATCCCAGCACTTGGGAGGCAGAGGCAGGCAAATCTCTGCGAGTTCGAGCCCAGCCTGGTCTACAAGAGCTAGTTCCAGGACAGGCTCCAAAGCTACAGAGAAACCCTGTCTCGAAAAAAAGAATACATCTGACAATTTCTTAAAGATGATTATTTTGTTGAGCTAGGGATGTAACTCAGTTGTTAGACCACACCAACTGAGCTAGGGATGTAACTCAGTTGGTAGGCACAAGGCCCAAGGTAACCTCAACTTTGCCAAAACAAAGTCATTTTACTGAAATCGCTAGCAGTCAAATTACAAGCTCCCAGTGGGTCCTCTCTCTGCACTGTCTGCTGCCTGGTGTTGCCTGTGCCCACTGGACTGTCAGTTTGCACCAGGAGTACTGCCTGCTGGTGATGCACAGGGTGGGGTGCTCGCCACCAACCCTAACCACCCTCCTTAAAAGTGGCCAGCAAGGATACCCTCAGGTCACACCCCTGCTGTGCAGTGGTATCTTCGGATGACATATAGGAATGGATCTAAGATTGTTGCAGCATGCAACGGCTCATCCTCACTCTCAACTTAGGAGACATCTCTGAGCATGTCTGTGGGGGGACTGTAGAGAAGTCTGACTGAAGGGGCACGGCACCATTCCTGGGCTGCGGTCCTAAGCTGAATAGAGAGAAAGTGAGCTGAGCATCGGGGTTCATCTGCTTCCTGACTGTGGATGCTGTGTGACCAGTTGCTTCCTAACTGTGGATATCACGTGATCAGAGGCCTCATGATCCTGCCACCATGGACTGGATCCTCAGGCCGTGAGCCAAAATAAACTTCCTTCCTTCCTTCCTTCCTTCCTTCCTTCCTTCCTTCCTTCCTTCCTTCCTTCCTTCCCTCTCTCTCTCCCTCCCTCCCTAGCTTCCAGTGGCATTGGTTGGACATTCTACAGCAACAATAAAGTAACCAATATGTTTTCACTTATACTCTGACCCAGTTTCTCCAATTGTCACTGATAATGTATGCAATTTACTCGACGAAACCCTAACCCACGCAGCCCATATGTGCGGGGAGAGCCACTGCTTGCTTATGAAAGTTAATATTTGGGTAATTAGAATAAGTCCATGTGACCTGGCAATGTGAGGCCCAGAGGACAGGACAGTGACCCCAGTGCCACTCATGGGTCACAGCTGATAGCCATTAGCCCCTTGAGCTTTTGAAAGGCTGAGGCTGCACAGCAGATGGAATGTGAGAAGGCCCGTTGCTCTCTCGCTTCTGTGTGCTTCCCTTTGGAATTTACGCCTCTGGGTCACTTGACCGGGAATCTCTCAGCTTTCTTCTAAAGCTGCCTGGCAGCAATTCTTTCTCTATCCGCAACATCTGGAAACTATAACAGCACGCAAACTGGCTTCTGTAGCCACAGGGCCCTGCAACTGTGCATTCAAATGGCTGCAGAGCAAATGATATTTGGAGCATAAGCAGTAACCGCACTGAGAAGACAGAGAGTGTGGGGCTGGCATTCTGGCAGGAAGGGTCAGTCCTCCACAGTACAGTGGGTACCTGGAGGGTGAATGTGGGCACTGTGCAGACACTGCTTCGTTTTCCCTAAGGATGTGAACATCCTCAGCTTCTGGCATCTCTGGGAAGAGGGGCTCCCTGACAGCAATCGCGAGGGTCTAAACGATGGCTGTATCAAGAACATTAAAATACCTCCACTTAATTTTCCTTTTTCTAAGCATTGATGTTTTTCTCTCCTTTAAAAATTTGGTTACATTAAAAATTGTGTGGGGTGTATGTGTGTGTTCTGAGTGCATGTGTGTATGTGGTGTGTGCATGTGCAGTATGTGTATGGTACATGTGTGTGTATGTGCGTGTGTGTGCATGTGTGTGGTATGTGTGCATGTGTGTGTTCTGAG